>JAYKKH010000035.1:0-111220 GCA_036507275.1 Sicyos edulis | reverse complement strand
TGTTTTTCTCTTCCTGGTCTTCCGTGTATGCCCTAGGAGTAATTTGGTAATTTGGTGGGGCCGTCAGTCGTCGCTTGTGTCTTTTCCAGTTACTAAAATTATTGGATGGTTTTATGTAGGTTTTTGGAGGGGTTTGAGGTTTGGTTTGAGCAAGGTTTGATGCAAAAGTAAAAATAAAGGAATTTGTCTTTCTGAATGGGTTTGAACCTGGGTCTCTGGGAAGCTTGTAGAGATGTGTACCAATTGAGCCATTAGGTGCTCTTGTTGTTCTTCTTTCGCATCACATCTTAGTTAACCTTGGATTTTGGAGTTTTGGTGCATTTGGTTAAATGAAATAGAATTAGGTTTATTCCATCTTCTTCTCCAAATCTCCTCTTGGCCGCACAAGCTCTCCTCTCCATAGCCTTTGCCGATTCTTTGCTTTCCTTGCATCTCTTTGGGTTCGATCATCATCATTCCGGTAAGTCTTCATCCTCTTCATCTCCTCATTTGGTTATTGATGTCCAGAAGGTAAAAAGTAGAGTGTTGTGTGTGTTTGTGTTGATTGCGGCCCGTAGAGAAGCAAGCGGCCTAGATCGCCTGAATCGCACACGGATCGCCGAGTTTGACAAGACGACCGCCCAGATCAGTCACAAGACGCCATCAGCGCACTGAATCGCCCAGATCCGTTGGCGACCCCTCTGCAATCGCACGATCGTGAGGTCATGAAGCGGCCTCCCGCTACGCGCGCCGCCATCGCTCGCGGTCGTGCGGTCGCGCCAGCCAGTGACGCGGAGAATCGTGCGGTCGCGCCAGCGACGCCCGCACGCAGCCAGCGCCGCGCCGCCGCCGCTGCTGGCCGCTTTCGCCCAGCCGCTGGCCCGTCGCGTACCCAAGGCCCGCAGCGCCGCCGCGCCGCCGCCACGCGCTGCCCGCGAGGCCTCGCTCCTTCGCCTGCAGACGCGCGCCATCGCTGCCACTGCCCTCGCTGCACTGCGTGCAGCGCGGCAGCCGTAGCGTCCTGCCCGTCATGCCGTGCTAGCGCGCGGCCAGACGCCCGGCCTGCCGTGCGGTAGCGGCTGCGCCAGCCCTGCCGTGCCCGTGCGACGTGACTCAAGCTCGTGTCGCCGTCGCGCGTGAGTTCCCGAGCCGAGCTTCTTGTTCTTTTGTTGTTTAGGCGTTTTAGATCTTGCGATTATTATTGGTTTGCTAGGTTCCCGCTCGCTGGCTAAAGGATTGTTTCATGACTTAGGATTTGTGTGTAGAAGCCTCCAGGCCAAGGTAAGGATTTCTTACCGGAGTTGTGTGGGCCTGCGGTATATTTGTGATTGTTGTTTTGTATGCACGTGTATGATTACTAGCATGTTTAGCCTAGGTGCTCGTTACGAATTCCCAGTGGCATGAACTCTTGTATTGTTTCTCATGTTAGCCCATGCTAGGTTGTTCCATTCGGCATGTTCGATATCTCGTTCTTGCTTCGTAGTATCATGCTAGGTTCCTTGTGTCTGTTGAGCACGTATTGGGTGCATTGATTGAATTGTTATTGTGTGCTATGGTTTAGAGTTCGGTAGGTAGCATCATCGGGCGGATGCATAACGTAACTTGCATCCCCGAGCGAGGACGTGCGAGATGGTACTCAGTCCACCGATCCCGGTAGGGTTTAGCTAACCCTAACGGCCGCCCTGCAATCTTGGGTGAGGGGGCAAATCAGTAATTGCCCCAACGGTCGGGATGATGACTTGGCATTGCCTCGTCCCCGGCGATCGGCACGTCCTCGGCGTGTTGGCCGTAGCCCTTGATTGCCACTGTTAGAGCAGAGGCCGCTTCCTAGTGTAAGCCTACCACGGCCGGTTCCTTAGCCTCGGAGTGCGGTGAGTACAGGCCCGACATAGTTCACGTGTCCGAGTCTCACACCCCTATGTCGGTGACAGATCCAGAGATTTAGTTAGGCATGGTGATCGAACACGGGCGGCTTGCCACTGGACCCGGCACCCCGGAGTTTGCGGTAGCATGCATGCGGCGCTTACACGCTCATTACGCTCAATACAACGTGGAGAGCTCCTGGGATCTTTAGCGATTGCACCTTTAGATGCGGCGAGAGGCAGTGAAGGCCGGACTTGTTCCGTATAGCGCGTTTAGTGTGTTGTGATATTTCCGGACTAAGACCACGAGTTGGCATCCGAGGTCCAAGTGTGGACTTAGCTATGTGCTTCGCTCTGTGTTTGTACTCATAGCTTGCATACATCCTTCTAGATGATCATGTATATCGTATTGTACCCGGTTGGGGATTCTTCTGGGTAATTCGTTACTCACCCCCTTTCTGCGCGGTTTTCCACGGGTAATCAAGGCGAGGAGACAAGATGGTGAAGGGGAAGGCGTGATCATGGAATCCTGTTGTCATCTTTGACTATTTTATTTTATCATGACTCTTGACTTTTGTTATTTCCCCTGAATGCATGTAGACGGGCACAGAGCCCCAGGATGTTTTCTTACGTTTTATGGATTCCAGCATATTTGTACTTGTGGATTGTTTTAATGGTTTAAATAAATCTCTGATCAGAGTATGCTTTTAGAATGTATGTTTTGGTTGTTGAATGTTTCTATTTTTACTTGGAATCCGAAATGTGTTTTTTTTCATAATGTCTTCTATTTTCAATACATGCATTGGGGTAAAGGCCATTTAGAACCCCTTTTGGGTGAGTCTTTACTGATTGGTATCGAGCTCGAGTCATAGATTCTCGTAGGACCGACCTTTGTTGTAGGTCATCCTTCCATGATCACGGCCTCAGACTCCGATCCATCAGTGCGCCTAGATTTATTGTTTTAGAAAGGAAAAGGGTTAAGAATTTACAATACCTATCATCTAGTGTATGCCTTGTTTGGTGTTGTGGAATGGTGACAGGCGTGTTTTGATTCGTTGTTGGTTTGGTTTGGATGGTGACAGTGGGTTTTGATTCGTCGTCCGTGGGAGAGGAGGTTCGAGAGCAGTCGAGGTATCGGGATCGGATCTCGACATCAGTAGGGACATCGTCCCAAGTGAGGCGATGGCATTCCACCAGCGAGCTCCTCTGTTACGCCTAGAGCGGGCGTTGAGGCGATCGAGCGCCGGAGAGGCGCTACCCTGGAGCGCAGTTTGGCCGAGTCTATGAGGGCTTTATGGTCGCATGTTGAGTGACCAGAGCGGCGAGACCAGAGCCTTGTTGGCGCCGCTTGTGGCCGGGAAGAGTCCAAAGCCCGGATCGAGCGGTGACTCGATTGGTTCAAAGAGAGCTCGATGGCACCTCCAGCTCCACGAGAGCAAGTAGCCCCGAGGCGTATATGGCGGAGGTGCCGAGGGGTGGGTAGGTGGTGAAGGATTTTTGTGAAGTGGAAGCTTCGAGAAGTTTGATGCCACCGGTGATGCGTTAGCGCGGCGGCAGTGGATTGCCCATTTGGAGTACACCTTCCCGATCATGGTGTGCCCCGATATTCGAGAGAGCCAAGATGTGCGGCTCTCATGTGCTAGGAGCCTGGCGAGATGGTGGTGGGAGTCCACCTTGGCGAAGACCACCGGGTCTCCACCCGCTACTTGGGAGTTCTTGGTGAGTTCAAGGTAAAGTTCATCGGTGATGAGGCTCAAGAGAAGATGGTGGAGCTCTTCCGAACCTGACGAGTTACGATTCCATTGAGAATATGAGCGCAAGTTCTCGAGTATGGATATTTTGCTCCTCGATTTGATTGCCACCGGAGTGAAGATTGGAAGTTCATATACGGATTGAGGCGGTGTTTCCCGAGATGTCGAGCTCGGGCCCCCGACACTTATGCTAGGGTGTCCGATTAGCCACGATCTATAATGGGAAGTATCTGCTTTGGCGGAGTTGTTGCCTGCTCTGGCCGTCCCGTCCATCCCAGGCTGTGGCGCGAAGAGGAAGTTTGATTTTCGGGAGGTGGCCGCGCCGTAAAGGGCGATTCGAGCGAGCAGAGATCGTGAGAGCTCCAGTGCATTTCAGCCAGCAGCGGCAGGGGAGGACCCAGCGGTTTCCGCTTGTGCTGCTTGTGGGAAAGTCCACGCGGAGCTTGTCACTGGACCTAGATTGTGCTTCCGTTGTGGTAGAGAGGGACACATGGCCCGTTTTGTGATCGGCCCGGCTATGGCGGCTCGGCCAGCCAGGCCGGCGGTCGAGTGTTTGCTACTGAACCGTCGGGAGGCCGAAGCGTACGGATGCCGCATGCTGCGTAGTGTGTACGCTTCTTGTTTTAGATCATCTGCGCATTTGTCTTGTTTGATTCTCGTTCCACGCATTCATTTGTATACGTGTTGTTTCTTGAGCATGCTAAGTTAAGACTAGAGCCTCTAGGTTTCAAGTTATTCATGTTGCAACTCCTTCGGGAGTTAATATGTTGGCTAGAGATAAGATTAGGGATGGCGGATCGAGATATCCGGAGAGTTGCTTGGGGCTACGCTCATAGTTACGCCTATGAGCGGTTTTGATGTGATTCTTGGTATGGAGTGGTTAGTTGCTAACCACGCGTTGATTGATCGCCACCGGAAAGAAGTAGTGTTCAGCGCCAGTCGCCTGCCAAATTAAGTTTCGTGGAGTCCGTGGTGGAGTTTGCCCGCCGATGGTGTCACCGTGAGCTCGTCGTTTGCTAGCTCATGGAGCTTGGGGCTATCTAGCCAAGTTATGCGGGAAGAGCCGCCCCTCGTCTGCTGATCCGGTGCAGTGAGTGCGAGGAGTTTGCGGGCGTATTTCTGAGGAGTTCTGAGGGCTGCCCCAAGAGAGAGGTTGACTTCACAATTGAGCTCGAGCCGAGACCCTCCCTATCTCAAAGCTCCGTGATCGTATGGCGCCAGTGAGTTAAAGGCGAAGATCTCGATTGCGGGAGATGTTAGATCGAGGGTTCATCCGTCCGAGTGTGTCCTCGTGGGGAGCACCGATTCTGTTTGTGAAAAGAAGGATGGTTCTATGCGCTTATGTATTGATTACATGCGAGCTTAATAAGGTGACAATGAAGAATAAGTATCCGCTTGCTCGTATCGGCGATTTGTTCGATCGGCTTGAGGGAGCTTACGTGTTCTCCAAGATAGATCTGAGATCCGGTTACCATCGGTTGCGGATCGTGGATGCCGACATTCCTAAGGCGACTTTCGGTCTAGATATGGTCACTATGAGTTTGTGGTCATGTCGTTTGGATTGACCAATGCCCTGTGCGTTCATGGACATGATGGATAGGGTGTTCAAATCATTTTTGGACAACTTCGTCATCGTGTTCATTGACGATATTCTGATTTATTCGAGGTCTAAAGAAGACCATCACGAGCATTTGAGGCGAGTATTGGCGGCTTTGAGGGAAAACCACGGCTTTATGCGAAGTTTTCCAAATGTGATTCTGGTTGGAGCGGTGGCCTTCCTAGGCCACGTGGTTTCGAGAGATGGTATAGCCGTGGACCCCGCGAATTGGGCCGTGAGTTCATGGGCCAAGCCGACTTCGATTGCAGAGATTGCGACTTTCTCGAGTTTGGCGAGTTACTACCGTCGGTTCGTCAGGACTTTTTCTCACTATAGCCTCGCCTCACTCGTCCCGACGAGGAAAGGTGCCGATTTGTTTGGGGCGGCGGAGTGTGATGAGAGCTTTGCGAGGCTCAAGCGCGATTTGACTTCAAACGATGTTGGCGATCCGGAGGGGACAGTGGTTTCGTGGTCTGATGATGCTTCCAAGTTTGGATTAGGTTGTGTGTTGATGCGGCCGACGGGAAGGTCATTGCCTATGCTTCCGTCCACCAAGCCGTATGAAGCGAAACTACTCGACTCATGATATGGAGTTGGCGTGAGTGGTGTTTGCAATGAAGATTTGGAGGCATTACACGTATGGTGAGCGGATTCGAGATGTTTACCGATCACGAGCCTCAAGTATCTGCTTTACTCGAGAAGGAGTTGAATATGAGGCAGAGGAGATGGTTAGAGTTGGTAAAGGATTATGATCATGCGAGATTTTGTACCATCCGGGTAATGCGAATGTAGTGGCCGATGCTTTGAGTAGAAAGACGTCGCACTCTGCGGCGTTGTTGAGTTCCCACCCAGCTGCGAGAGAGTTCGAGCGGGCGAGGTTGCGATGTTGTTAGGTGAGGTTACCGCCAGGTAGCTCGATTAATCTGCTCACCGTCGATTAGGCGTGGATTATAGACGGCCAGATGGGTGACCCGCGCACTTAAGAGATTGGTTGATGAGTTAGTCTTGACGGTGACTTTGACTTTGTATATTCACGATGCTGGGTTGACTTATAGAGGCCGGTTGTGTGTTCCGACATTGCGGTGTTCATGAAGCGAGTTGCTCTCGAGGCCCACATTCCCCTTTTGCTTGGCACCCTGGGTACCAAGATGTATCGAGACCTTAAGCGGACCTTCGGTGGATGGGAATGAAGAGAGATGTGGCGAGTTTGTCGTAGGTGTCTCACTTGTCGGCCAAGTGAAGGCACCCAGCAGAGGCCACCGGTTTGTTGCGACCACTGAGTGTACCCGATGGAAATGGGAAGAGATCTCCATGGACTTTATCTCTGGTTTGCCAAGGACTCAGGAAGTTCTCTCGAGATTTGGGTGATAGTCGACCGTTTGACCAAGAGCGCACACTTCATTCCCAGAGACACTTATACCGTGGAACAAAGGCGCAGATTGTTTTTGGAGCGAGATCATCCGTTATCATGGTGTGCCGGTGAGGATTGTGTCCGATCGTGACTCGCGGATTCACTTCTCATTTACGGAGCGCTCCGAGAAGGTTTGGGCACGAGTGCGATTTCAAAGACTGACTTTTCACCCTCGAGACGGATGGTGGTCGACCGAGAGAGTGAATCGATTCTCGAGGATATGTTGAGGGCTTGTGTGTTGGATTTCCCGAGCGATTGGGACCAGATGCACATGCCTTGATGGAGTTTGCCTATAACAACGATTACGATCGGCGATCTGGATGGCTCCATTCGAGGCATTGTATGGTAAGCGCGTTGTCGGTCCCCCGTGTTCGGGAAGAGGTTGGTGATAGACGAGTTTTGGTCCCGAATTCTACCGAGCTTGACCAATGGTGCGATCGCGAAAGATTAGAACTCGTATGTTGATTGGCTAGCGAGCAGTGAGAAATTACGCCGATGTGTTAAGGTCGAGATTTGGAGTTTGAGGTTGGTCAACATGTGTTCCTTAAGGTTGCTCCGATCACGAGGTGTTCTCGAGGTTTGGTAAGCGTGGGAAGTTGAGTCCCCGTTTTGTTGGTCCATTTGAGATCCTAGAGAGGATTGGCGAGTTGCTTACCTGTTAGCCCTACCTCCGTCACTATCGGCGGTGCATAGTGTTTTTCATGTATCGATGTTGAGGCAAGATGTGCCGGACCCGTCGCACATTGTGGACTTTGAGCCTTTGCGGTGAATGAGGATTTGAACTTGAGGAGAAGCCGGTGAGGATCCTTGCCTTTGAGACCAAGACGTTGCGTGTCGCGAGATTCGTTTAGTAAAGGTTCGATGGAAGAATCGGGGAGTTCTGAGGAAGCCACTTGGGAGCGGGAAGACGAGATGAGATTGCATTACCCGAGCTATTTACGTTTTAAGGACTTTCGAGGACGAAAGTCATAAAAAGGAGGAATATTGTAACGACCTGAGTTTTTCTTCCGGTCTTCCGTGTATGCTCTAGGGGTAATTTGGTAATTTGGTCGGGCCGTCGAGTCGTTTGTGTCTTTTCCATTACTAAAATTATTGGATGGTTTTATGTAGGTTTTGGAGGGTTTGAGGTTTGGTTTGAGCAAGGTTTGATGCAAAAGTAAAAATAAAGGAATTTGTCTTTGCAGTGGGGTTTGAACCCGGTCTCTGGGAAGCTTGTAGAGATGTGTGCCAATTGAGCCATTAGGTGCTCTTGTTGTTCTTCTGCATCACATCTTAGTTAACCTTGGATTTTGGAGTTTTGGTGCATTGGGTTAAATGAAATAGAATTAGGTTTATTCCATCTTCTTCTCCAAATCTCCTCTTGGCCTCACAAGCTCTCCCTCTCCATAGCCTTTGCCGATTCTTCTTTCCCTTGCATCTCTTTGGGTTCGATCATCATCATTCCGGTAAGTCTTCATCCTCTTCATCTCCTCATTTGGTTATTGATCTTTGGCCAAGAAGGTAAGAAGTAGAGTGTTGTGTGTGTTTGTGTTGATTGCACCCAATAGAGAAGCGGCGGCGAAGATAGATCGCCTCTAGTCGCACCCAGATCGCGGGTCGACAGCAAGACCGCGGGCTGTCCGCCGCCATCAGCGCACTGAATCGCCCGAATCCGTTGAGCGGCCCCTACCGCCGCACGGATCGCCCAGATCTGTTGAAGCGCCCTCGCGCGCCATCGCTCGCGAGATCGTGCGGTCGCGCCAGCGAGACGCGCGCCGCGCGCCGCTAGCGCCGCGCCGCCCGCCTGCGCTGCGCCCGCCAGGCCGCTCCGCGTCGCTACGCCGCGCCGCGCCATTCGCCGCCGCCGGCGCGCTCGCCGCCGCTTCAGACCGCTCGCCGCGCGCGCCCTTGCCTGCCGTGCCGTGCGGTAGCGCGGCCCAGCCAGCAGCGTCCACTGCCCGTCTGCCGTGCAGTAGCGCGGCAGCGCCAGACCTGCCGTGCGCTGCGCGCGCTGCGCCCATTTCCAGTGCGTGCCTGCTTGCAGCGGCTCCAAGCTCGTGTCGCCGTCGCGTGAGTTCCGGCCGAGCTTGCTGTTTCTTTGTTGTTTAGACGTTTTAGATGCCGATTATTATTGGTTTGCTAGGTTCCCGCCGCTAGCTCGGGATTGTTTCGCGACTTAGGATTTGTGTGTAGAAGCCTCCCGGACCAAGGTAAGGATTTCTTACCGGAGTTGTGTGGGCCTCTGCGGTATATTTGTGATTGTTTTTGTGTATGCTGTGTATGATTACTAGCATGTTTAGCCCTAGGTGCTCTGTTACGAATTCTGGATGGCATGAACTCTTGTATTGTTTCTCATGTTAGCCCATGCTAGGTTGTTCCATTCGGCATGTTCGATATCTGTTCTTGCTTCGTAGTATCATGCTAGGTTCCTTGTATCTGTTGAGCACGTGTTGGGTGCATTGATTGAATTGTTATTATTGCTATGGTTTAGAGTTCGGTAGGTAGCATCATCATCCGGCCGGATGCATAACGTAACTTGCATCCCCTACGAGGACGTGCGAGATGGTACTCGTCCCCGATCCCGTTAGGGTTTAGCTAACCCTAACGGTGGCCTCGCAATCTTGGGTGAGGGGGCAAATCGTTAATTGCCCCAACGGTCGGGATGATGACTTGGCATTGCCTCGTCCCGGCGATCGGCACGTCCTCGGCGTGTTCGGCCGTAGCCCTTGATTGCCACTGTTAGGGCAAGGACCGCTTCTGGTGTAAGCCTACCACGGCCGGTTCCTTAGCCTCGAAGTGCGGTGGTACAGTGACATAGTTCACGTGTCCGTCTCACACCTATGTCGGTGACACCGATCCGGAGATTTAGTTAGGCATGGTGATCAACTCGGGCGACTTGCCACTGGACCCGGCACCCCGAGTTTGCGGTAGCATGCGGTGCGCGCTTACGCTCATTACAGCGCCGGCCGGAGAGCTCCTCGGGATCTTGAGCCGCTGCACCTTTAGTGATCGATCGGCGATGACAGCCGAGGCCGGGACTTGTTCCGTATAGCGCGTTTAGTGTGTTGTGATATTTCCGGACTAAGACCACGAGTTGGCATCCGAGGTCCAAGTGTGGACTTAGCTATGTGCTCCGCTCTGTGTTTGTACTCATAGCTTGCATACATCCTTCTAGATGATCATGTATATCGTATTGTACCCCCCCGGTTGGGGATTCTTACCGGTAATTCGTTACTCACCCTTATTCTGTGGTTTTCCACGAGTAATCAAGGCGGAGACAGGATGGTGAAGGGAAGGCGTGATCATGGAATCCTACTTGTCATCTCGACTATTTTATTTTATCATGACTCTTGACTTTTGTTATTTCCCTGAATGCATGTAGGCGGGCACAGAGCCCCGTGGATGTTTTCTTACGTTTTATGGATTCCAAAGATATTTGTACTTGTGGATTGTTTTAATGGTTTAAATAAATCTCGATCGAGTATGCTTTTAGAAATGTATGTTTTGGTTGTTGAATGTTTACTGCTTTACTTGGAATCCGAAATGTGTTTTTTCATAATGTCTTCTATTTTCAATACATGCATTGGGGTAAAGGCCATTTAGAACCCCTTTTGAGGTCTGGTCTTTACAGCTGGTATCGTGAGCTCAGAGTCATAGATTCTGTAGACTGACCTTTGTTGTAGGTCATCCTTCCATGATCACCAAGACTCACTACAGTCATCAGTGCGCGCCTAGATTTATTGTTTTAGAAAGGAAAAGGGTTAAGAATTTACAATACCTATCATCTAGTGTATGCCTTGTTTGGTGTTGTGGAATGGTGACAACAGAGTGTTTTGATTCGTTGTTGGTTTGGATGTAGATCGCCACATGCGATCCACCCGCATCGGGAGAGAAGGTTCGAGAGCGTCGAGGTATCGAGGATCGGATCGATCTGCGAGGACATCGTCCCCAGGCCGAGACCGATGGCATTCCACCAAAGAGCTCCTCGTTACGCCCTAGAGCGGGCGTTGAGGCGATCGAAGCGCCGTGAGATCGCTCTCCGGAGCGAGTTTGCTTGAGTCTATGAGGGCTTTTATGGTCAGCATGTTGAGTGACCAGAGAGGCGAGACCTGTGCCTTGTTGGCGCCAAGGCCGAAAGAGTCCCGAGCCCGCAGATCGAGCGGTGACTCGATTGGTTCAGTGAGCTCAAGTAGCACCTCTAGCTCCACAGAGCAAGTAGCCCAGAGGCGAGATATGGCGGAGGGTGCCGAGGAATTGGGTAGGTGGTGAAGGATTTTGTGAAGTGGAACCACGAGAAGTTTGATGCCACCGGTGATGCGTTAGCGGCGGCCGTGTGGATTGCCCATTTGGAGTACACCTTCCCGATCATGGTGTGCCCCGATATTGAGAGGCCGAGATGTGCGGCTCATGTGCTAGGAGGCACAATGAGATGGTGGTGGGAGTCCACCTTGAGCGAGAGACCACCGGGTCTCCACCCGCTACTGGGAGTTCTTCAAGGCCGAGTTCAAGGTAAAGTTCATCGGTGATGAGGCTCAAGAGAAGATGGTGGAGCTCTTCCGGAACTCAAAGCGGGGTTCCGATTCCATTGAGGAATATGGCGCAAGTTCTCGAGTATGGATATTTTGCTCCTCGGTTGATTGCCACCCCTGAGTGAAGATTCGGAAGTTCATATCCGATTGAGCGAGGTGTTTCCCGAGATGTCGAGGGCTCGGCCCCCGACACTTATGCTAAAGTATCCCAATTAGCCACGATCTATAATGGGAAGTATCCTGCTGAGCGGGTTGTTGCCGCTCTGCTCGGCCATCCGTCCCAAAGCATTGTAGGGCGTAAAGAGGAAGTTTGATTTTCGGGAGGTGGCCGCCGCCAAGGGCGCTTCGAAGCAGATCGTGAGAGCTCGATCTGTTTCACCCGACAAAGCGAGGAGGACCCGGCGCGATTCCCGCTTGTGCTACTTGTGGGAAAGTCCACGCCGGAGCTTGTCGGCTGGACCTAGATTGTGCTTCCGTTGTGGTAGAGAGGACACATGGCCCGTTTTTGTGATCGGCCACGGCTATGGCGGCTCGGCCCAGTGAAGCAGCGGTCGAGTGTTTGCTACGAACCGTCAGGAGGCCGAGCGTCACGGATGCCACCGTGGCGTACGCTTCTTGTTTTAGATCACTGCGCATTTGTCTTGTTTGATTCTCGTTCCACGCATTCATTTGTATCTGTGTTGTTTGGCGAGCATGCTAAGTTAAGACTAGAGCCTCTAGGTTTCAAGTTATCTGTTGCAACTCCTTCGGAGTTAATATGTTGGCTAGAGATAAGATTAGGGATGGCCGGATCGAGATATCCGGAGAGTTGCTTAGGGCTACGCTCATAGTTCCGCCTATGAGCGGTTTTGATGTGATTCTTGGTATGGAGTGGTTAGTTTGCTAACCACGCGTTGATTGACCGCCACGAGAAAGAAGTAGTGTTCAGCCGCTGTGTCGGCCCACTTTAAGTTTCGTGGAGTCCGGGTGGAGTTTGCCCGCCGATGGTGTCACCGTGAAAGCTCGTCGTTTGCTAGCTCATGGAGCTTGGGGCTATCTAGCCAAGTTATTGTTCAGGAAGAGCGCCTCTCCTTGTCATTGATCGAGTGCACCGGTAGTGCGAGGAGTTTGCGGACGTATTTCTGAGGAGTTCTGGGGTTGCCCAAAGAGAGGTTGACTTCACAATTGAGCTCGAGCGTGGACCCTCCCTATCTCGAAGGCTCCGTGATCGTATGGCGCCACGTGAGTTAAAGGAAAAGATTCGATTCGCAGGAGATGTTAGATCGAGGGTTCATCCGTCCGAGTGTGTCCCCGTGGGGAGCACCCGATTCTGTTTGTGAAAAAGAAGGATGGTTCTATGCGCTTATGTATTGATTACCGCGAGCTTAATAAGGTGACGATGAAGAATAAGTATCCGCTTGCCCGTGATCGACGATTTGTTCGATCGGCTTCAGGAGCTTGTGTTCTCCAAGATAGATCTCGAGATCCTAGTTACCATCGGTTATGCGGATCGGGGATGCCGACATTCCTAAGACAGACTTTCAGTGTCTAGATATGGTCACTATGAGTTTGTGGTCATGTCGTTTGGATTGACCAATGCCCCACCGCGTTCATGGACATGATGGATAGGGTGTTCAAATCATTTTTGGACAACCCGTCATCGTGTTCATTGACGATATTCGATTTATTTGAGGTCTAAAGAAGACCATGCAGAGCATTTGAGGCGAGTATTGGCGGCTTTGAGGAAAACCACTTTATGCGAAGTTTTCCAAATGTGATTTACTGTTGGAGCGGTGGCCTTCCTAGGCCACGTGGTTTCCAGAGATGGTATAGCCGTGGACCCCGCGAAGATTGAGGCCGTGAGTTCATGGGCCAAGCCGACTTCCGATTCACCGAGATTCGCAGCTTTAGGTTTGGCGAGTTACTACCGTCGGTTCGTCAAGACTTTTCTGCTATAGCCTCGCCTCTCACTCGTCCGACGAGGAAGGGTGCCGAGTTTGTTTGGGGCACAGTGTGATGAGAGCTTTGCCGTGCTCAAGCGCGATTTGACTTCAAAGACTGATGTTGGCGATCCGGAGGGGGACAGTGGTTTCGTGGTCTACAAATGATGCTTCCAAGTTTGGATTAGGTTGTGTGTTGATGCGGCACGGAAGGTCATTGCCTATGCTTCCCGTCACCAAGCCGTATGAGCGAGAACTACTCGACTCATGATATGGAGTTGGCGGCAGATGGTGTTTGCAATCAAGATTTGGAGGCATTACCCGTATGGTGAGCGGATTCGAGATGTTTACCGATCACCGAGCCTCAAGTATCTGCTTACTCGTAAGGAGTTGAATATGAGGCGAGAGGAGATGGTTAGAGTTGGTAAAGGATTATGATCGCGAGATTTTGTACCATCCGGTAATGCGAATGTAGTGGCCGATGCTTTGAGTAGAAAGACGTCGCACTCTGCGGCGTTGTTGAGTTCCCACCCGGTTTGCGGAGAGAGTTCGAGCGGGCCGAGGTTGCAGTGTTGTTAGGTGAGGTTACCGCCCGTGGTAGCTCGGATTAAGCTGCTCACTGTCGATTAGGCGTGGATTATAAACGACGGATGGGTGACCCCGCACTTAAGAGATTGGTTGACAGAGTTAGTGCCGACGGTGACTTTGACTTTGTATATTCACCGCGATGGGTTGACTTATAGAGGCCGGTTGTGTGTTCCGGACATTGCGAGTTTGCGAGCGAGTTGCTCTCGAGGCCCACAGTTCCCCTTTGCTTGGCACCCCGGGGTACCAAGATGTATCGAGACCTTAAGCGCACCTTCCGTGGATGGGAATGAAGAGAGATGTGGCGAGTTTGTCGGTAGGTGTCTCACTTGTCGGCAAGTGAAGGCACCCGTGCAGAGGCCACCGGTTTGTTGTAGCCACTGAGTGTACCCGAAGGAAATGGGAAGAGATCTCCATGGACTTTATCTCTGGTTTGCCAAAGACTCAGGGAAGTTCTCTCAGATTTGGGTGATAGTCGACCGTTTGACCAAGAGCGCACACTTCATTCCTGTAGAGACACTTATACCGTGGGAACAAATGGGCGCAGATTGTTTTGGAGCAGATCATCCGTTATCATGGTGTGCCGGTGAGGATTGTGTCCGATCGTGACTCGCGGTTCACTTCTCGCTTCGAGAGCGCCCGTAGGGTTTGGGCACAGAGTGCGATTTCAAGATGACTTTTTCACCCTCGACGGATGGTCGGTGAGAGAGTGAATCGATTCTCGAGGATATGTTGAGGGCTTGTGTGTTGGATTTCCCGAGCAGCTGGGACCAAGACTGTGACTTGATGGAGTTTGCCTATAACAACGATTACGATCGACGATCTGGATGGCTCCATTCGAGGCATTGTATGGTAAGCGTTATCGGTCCCCCGTGTTCGGGAAGAGGTTGGTGATAGACGAGTTTTGGGTCCCGAAGTTCTGCAGCTTGACCAATGGTGCAGTCTGCAGAAGATTAGAGCTCGTATGTTGACAGCGAGCGAGAGAGCAGTGAAGAGTTTCTGTATGTTCGGCGTCGAGATTTGGAGTTTGAGGTTGGTCAAATGTGTTCCTTAAGGTTGCTCCGATCGCGAGGTGTTCCGAGGTTTGGTAAGCGTGGGAAGTTGAGTCCCCGCTTTGTTGGTCCATTTGAGATCCTAGAGAGGATTGGCGAGTTGCTTACCGGTTAGCCCTACCTCCGTCACTATCACGTGGTGCATAGTGTTTTTCATGTATCGATGTTGAGGCAAGATGTGCGGACCCGTCGCACATTGTGGACTTTGAGCCTTTGCAAACTGAATGAGGATTTGAACTTCGAGGAGAAGCCGGTGAGGATCCTTGCCTTTGAGACCAAGACGTTGCGTGTCGCGAGATTCGTTTAGTAAAGGTTCGATGGAAGAATCGGGTTCCGAGGAAGCCACTTGGGAGCGGGAAGACGAGATGAGATTGCATTACCCCGAGCTATTTCTGTCTTAAGGACTTTCGAGGACGAAAGTCATAAAAAGGAGGGAATATTGTAACGACCAGTGTTTTTCTTCCCGGTCTTCCGTATGCTCTAGGGGTAATTTGGTAATTTGGTCGGCCGTCGAGTCGTTTGTGTCTTTTCCAGCTTACTAAAATTATTGGATGGTTTTATGTAGGTTTTTGGAGGGGTTTGAGGTTTGGTTTGAGCAAGGTTTGATGCAAAAGTAAAAATAAAGGAATTTGTGCCGCAATCGGGGTTTGAACCCGGTCTCTGGGAAGCTTGTAGAGATGTGTGCCAATTGAGCCATTAGGTGCTCTTGTTGTTCTTTCTGCATCACATCTTAGTTAACCTTGGATTTTGGAGTTTTGGTGCATTTGGTTAAATGAAATAGAATTAGGTTTATTCCATCTTCTTCTCCAAATCTCCTCTTGGCCTCACAAGCTCTCCTCTCCATAGCCTTTGCCGATTCTTCTTTCCCTTGCATCTCTTTGGGTTCGATCATCATCATTCCGGTAAGTCTTCATCCTCTTCATCTCCTCATTTGGTTATTGATGCTCGGCCAAGGTAAGAAGAAGAGTGTTGTGTGTGTTTGTGTTGAATGCACGGCCCGGTAGAGAGCGGCGGCGAAGATAGATCGCCCCTGCCGTCGCACGGATCGCCAGGCGGACAAGCGGCCGCGCGCCAGATCGGCGTCGCGCACGCCATCGCGCACGGTCGCCCAGATCCGTTGGCGGCCCCTCTACCGCCGCACCGGACGCCCGAGATCTGTTGAAGCAGCCCTCCGCGCGCCATCGCTCGCCAGATCGTGCGAGATCGCGCCCAAGGCGAGACGCCGCGACGCCCGCCGCCAGCGCCGCGCTTTCGAGATGCTCGCCGCGCGCGCCAGCCCCCCGTCGCGTCGCTGTCGCCACGCCAGCGCCAAGCCGCGCCGCCGCCCGAGCGGCTCGCCTTGACGCCCAGACGCCAGCGCGCTGGCGCGTCCTGCCGCCGTTGCGTGCAGCCACAGCAGCCAGCGCCCAGCCACCGCCGCCACAGCACCGCGCTGCGCCCAGCCCGGCGTGCCCGGCTTGCAGCAGCTCCAAGCTCGTGTCGCCGTGCCGCGTGAGTTCCCGAGCCGAGCTTGTCGTTCTTTTGTTGTTTAGACGTTTTAGATGCTGATTATTATTGGTTTGCTAGGTTCCCGCCGCTAGCTCGGGATTGTTTCGCAGACTTAGGATTTGTGTGTAGAAGCCTCCCGACCAAGGTAAGGATTTCTTACCGGAGTTGTGTGGGCCTGCGGTATATTTGTGATTGTTGTTTTGTATGCTGTGTATGATTACTAGCATGTTTAGCCCTAGGTGCTCTGCTCAATTCTGATCGGCATGAACTCTTGTATTGTTTCTCATGTTAGCCCATGCTAGGTTGTTCCATTCTCGCATGTTCGATATCTGTTCTTGCTTCGTAGTATCATGCTAGGTTCCTTGTATCCATGGAGCACGTATTGGACCGCATTGATTGAATTGTTATTATTGCTATGGTTTAGAGTTCGGTAGGTAGCATCATCCGGCCGGATGCATAACGTAACTTGCATCCCCTACGAGGGACGTGCGAGATGGTACTCAGTCCCGATCCCGTTAGGGTTTAGCTAACCCTAACGGCCGCCCCGCAATCTTGGGTGAGGGGGCAAATCGTTAATTGCCCCAACGGTCGGGATGATGACTTGGCATTGCCTCGTCCCCGGCGCCGGCACGCCCTCGCCGTGTTCGGCCGTAGCCCTTGATTGCCACCGTTAGGGCAAGGACCGCTTCTGGTGTAAGCCTACCACGGCCGGTTCCTTAGCCTCGAAGCGGTGGTACAGTGACATAGTTCACGTGTCCGTGTCTCACACCCTATGTCGCGACACCGATCCGGAGATTTAGTTAGGCATGGTGGCCCGAACTCGGGCGGCTGCCACTAGACCGGCACTTCCCGAGTTTGCGGTAGCATGCGGTGCGCGCTTACGCTCATTACGGCGCCGTGGAGAGCTCCTCGGGATCTTGAGCCGATGCACCTTTCGTGACGGCGATGAAGCAGCCGAGGCCGGGACTTGTTCCGTATATAGCGCGTTTAGTGTGTTGTGATATTTCCGACTAAGACCACGAGTTGGCATCCGAGGTCCAAGTGTGGACTTAGCTATGTGCTCCGCTCTGTGTTTGTACTCATAGCTTGCATACATCCTTCTAGATGATCATGTATATCGTATTGTACCCGTTGGGATTCTTACTGGGTAATTCGTTACTCACCCTTATTCTGCTTTTCCACGAGTAATCAAGCGCGAGACAGGATGGTCAAGGGAAAGTTTGTGATCATGGAATCTGCTGTCATCTCGACTATTTTATTTTATCATGACTCTTGACTTTTGTTATTTCCCCGAATGCATGTAGACGGGCACAGAGCCCCGTGATGTTTTCTTACGCTTTATGGATTCCAAAGATATTTGTACTTGTGGATTGTTTTAATGGTTTAAATAAATCTCTGATCGAGTATGCTTTTAGAAATGTATGTTTTGGTTGTTGAATGTTTCTGTTTTTACTTGGAATCCGAAATGTGTTTTTTTCATAATGTCTTCTATTTTCAATACATGCATTGGGGTAAAGGCCATTTAGAACCCCTTTTAGGTCGGGTCTTTACACATACAAACAACAATCACATAGAACATCGCAGGGTCCACACAACTCCGGTAAGAAATCCTTACCTGGCCGGGGCAACTACACACAAAACCTAAGCTGCGATCGAACCCGAGCTAGCTACCGAGAACCTAACAAAAACAATGATAATCATAATCCATAAGCCTAAATATAATAAAATAAACAAGGCTCGGCTCGGAGCAACTCACGCGGCTCGGGTGACACGCGGCCGGGCGAGGCAAGACGCGGGCGGGTCTGCTTTGGCGCCGACGCGCAGAGCGGGGCGATGGCGCGCGGACCGCACACCGGCGCGCGAGGCGGCGGGAGGTGGAAGGGCCTGCGTCTTGCAGCGCGCGCGCGCGACGGCAGCGGTTGGGCGCAGCGCACGGTGCGGGCAAGCGGACGGAGCAGCCTTGGCGCGAGGCGAGTGACGCGATGCGCGACGCGCGCGCGGCGGAGCGCGAGCGCGCGCGCGCGAGCGCGGCGCGCGCTGGCCGCTCACCGGTGCGCTGACGGCCGCGACGGTGGCGGTCTGGGCGGCTTTGGTGCTGCTTCTGCGCGATCTTCGGGCGCTGGGCTTGCCGCTAGGCGATCGGGCGGCTTTGGGCTTCTGCTTTGGGCGATCTGGGCATGCCGGGCACTGCAACAAACACACACACACACAAGCTCTTCTCCTTACCTTCGCCAACAAGAACACCCAATCGAGAAGATGAAGAGGATGAAGACTTACCCGGAATGATGATTGAACCAAGGGAGCCGCAAGGATGAAGAACTCTCGGCAAGGCAATGGAGAGAAAAGCTTGGGCGGCCACACACTTTGGAGAAGAAGATGAGACAAACCTAATTTCTATTTCATTTAACCAAATGCTCCAAAACTCCCAAAATGCAAGGCTAACCATAAAATGATGCAGGAAGAGCAACAAGAGCACCTAATGGCTCAATTGGTACACATCCCCACAAGCTTCCCAGGAGACCCGGGTTCAAACCCTAGCTGCAGCACAATTTCCTTTATTTTTACTTTTGCACCAAACCTTGCTCAAACCAAACCACAAATCCTTCCAAAAACCTACATAAATCCATCCAATAATTTTAGCAACTGGAAAAAGACATAAACGGCCCTAACGGCTCGACCAAATTACCAAAATACCCCTAGGGCATACCTGGAAGACCGGGATGAAAACCTGGGTCGTTACATTTTGGGAGTTGACCCATCCCTCGGCTTTTGAGTAAGTGTTGTTAGTTTCGGATTGGTGATCCGATTGGTTGAGTTTTCCCTTGGGTGTTGCTTCCAAGAGAGTTGGTTGCTGTTGCCTTGGGTTTGAGCAAGTCAGCGAGCGTGTGTGAGTTCACTGCCCTTTTGGAGTTTGCTTGCTGGGAAAGTCATTTCCCGTTTGGCAGGAGTCAGCTTAGCTCCTGAGTTGTGTAGTTGGTCAGAGTAGCGCAGCGGTCAGCCCAGCGAGAGGGTCCCTGCTTTGTGTTGTTAGCAAGCAAGAGTTGTTTGTCCCCGCAAGAGCGGTGGCCAGCCAGTAAGAGTTGTTTCTGGCAAGTTGTTAGTTCTTTGGGGATTGAAGATTTCCCTTCCCCCCTAGTCTTTGAGGTGGTTGAGTTGCTCCCTGGATGTCAGCCTCGAGTGTTAGCTTCCGAGGTAGTCTTGCGGATTCGTGTGGCTCAGGATCCGTAAGCTTTGAGGTTGTCGTTATCCATTTTCCTTGTGAGGTTTCGGGTGTTGAGCTTCTGGTTGGAAGTTTGGTTTGAGTTCTGCTGAGCAAGCCCTTCTCGGGCTTTGTTCCTAGTTGTTGTGCTCTCGCAGTTGGCGTAGCGGAGCCTCGTTTGAGTGAGTTGGCACTGAGGTGCCGTGGCTTTGTTTGGTAAAGCCGTTGAGATGTTTTCCTCAAGGTCTTTGTGGTCGCAGATTAGTCTGCGTGATGGTTTAGCCCTTGCAGCCCGAGTTTTCCTTGAGAGGAATTTTGGTGGTTTCCTGGCCTGGCAGTATTTTCTTTGGCCAGTTGCTAGTAGGTTTGCATGGAAAAGTTGCTTTCGGCCCTTGAGAGGCTGCTGTTTGTTGGCCGTTTGGTTTCTGGAACTTGAAAGGTTTAGTTGTTTGGCCAATTTGTTGTTGGGTTGAGGCCGCTTGCTAACACCGTGTGAGCTCCTAGAGGAGTTTTGCCGGGCGTGGTGTAGAGTTTCGAGCTTGTGGCCCGTCCTCGAGTTTCTTTGAGAGTAGCACCGCTTGAGAGTTGGTGCGAGTTGAGGACGTGGTTTGCCGTCTGCTCCCTTTGGAGTTCAGCAGTGCCCGCCCACCGATGGCATTGTGGCCTTGAGTTTTTGAGAGCCCAAGAGGGTTTGGTTCTCGAAGAGGGCTAGTGTTGTCTTGGCCGAGAGGTTCAGGCTTGGCTAGATCGGTGGAGTTTTCCGAGTCATTTGCGTCTTAGGACTTTCGAGGACGAAAGTCTTAAAAGAAGGGAGTATTGTAATGTACCGCTTTCCTATTCCGCTTTTAAGGTGCCTTCTGGTCAAGATTCGGTTGTTGGTTGGGTCATTAGAGCGTTTTTTACCCTTGGGGGTATTTTGGTCTTTTGGCTCCTAGGCGGGATTTGTGGTTTTCGTGGCTTCGAGGTATCTCCCGCCTTTGTCGAGGCTTGTTTGTTGGTGGTCATGAGTCCCGGGTGTTTGGGCTAGTCGGTTGGATGCTCGGTTGTGGTTTGGGCTTTGGCAAAGTGATGGTTGTTTGGGTGTTTCCTTTGGGATTCGAGCCTGTGCCCTTAGTGTTGATTTAGGAGTTGGATTTAGTCGAGTTTTATTTATTGGAAAAGGTTGCTTCTGGTCGGTCTCGAAGGAGGAAGCGGAAATGGGATTTTAAGGTTAAAAGTGGATAAGGATGGATTTTTTTGATTAAAATCCCATTTATTTCCTTTTTCCCATTTTCCTTTTATTTTCCATTTTCTTTTATTTTTTCCCAAAATTCCATTTTCTCTCTCTCTACTCCCCCGACCTAGCCCCCTAGCCGATCCAAATTTTTGCTCTTGACCCAAGACGACGAGCAAATTTAGCCCTTGGTTGCCCGAGCCCCGACCCTCGACGCCCGAAGTCGCTCAAGACCGCCATCGCCGCCACCACGCCATCGCGCAGTGTCGCCCTCCCCCTAATCGTGTCGCCTGAGCTCGCCCAGGCCGTCGCTTTGCCAGCCCGAGCTCGCCCAGCTCGTGTCCATCTGCGCTCGAGTCGCCCAACCTCGAGCCGCATCGCCCTGTGCCGAGCCCAGCTCGAGTCGCGCCGCTGCACAGTAGCTTGAGCCGCGCCATGTAATGTCGCCAATGAGAGCTAGCGCCGCGCCACGTGCCATGTATCGCTCGCGTGCGATCCATGTACGCCAACTCCCAACGCCGAGCCGGCGCTTCACTCTGCGCCCAGCGCCCACCAAACAATTTTGCAAAGAATGCTGCTTAGTCTGGCAAAATGACTCGTTCACAGTGTCACCACGCGCTCGTGAGTTGCTCCCAGAGCCAAGCCTCGCTTATTTTATTGTATTTAGGGCTATTTTATGATTATTGATGTGTTTGTTTGGCTCGCTATAGGTTGCTCGGGTTCGATCACTGTTATTTTATTGTGTGTTGTTGCCTTCCACTGTAAAGATTTCTTACCGAGTTATGTGGGCCTGCGATATTTTTCATGATATGCCTTGCTTGTTTGTTGATCATTATGAGCATGATAGTAATAGATCAGCTTTGATTGATTTCTGCTAGCATGTTTGCTTGATTTTACATGTTAGTGCCATGCTAGGTTTGTTCTTCCAACATGCTTATGATTCCTGATTAAGTTGTAGTATCATGCTAGGTAAGCGTGTTTGATGTCAGTCTTTGCTTGCTAGCCAGGGATCATTTATTTGCTTTGTACTCTTAGATAGAGTTGTAGGGTTTGTCATCATCCAGAGGCTGAGAGCGGACATATTGTATCTTGTCCCCACCGGTCAGGAGTAAAGCGAAGCATTGCTTCAGGGGTTGAGAGCGGACATAACGTACTTTGTCCCCAGTGGTCGGATATTGAGCAAAGCATAACATACCTTGCTTTTTCTCCCCCCTCCCGGCAGCCAATGAGACTTAGCTACCTCATTGGCGTATGCCTAGTTTGTAGCTCGCTAGAGCGGAACCACCGCCAACGGTGTAAGCCCCGCCTTGGCCGGTTCTTAGCTTCGTGTCGGTGGATCAGTGCGCATGATGAGCGCCGAGGGCCTCGCGCTCTCGTGATCGCGACACCGCTCTCCGAGTCATAGGCATGTGCACTGCCCGCGTGGTTTGCCCTTAGGCCCCGCATTTATGCCGGTCTGCAGCAGAGCATGCGGTGTGCGTGCTCACGCGTTAGTTGCCCGCTCGGAGCTCCCGCCTAATGTCTTGAGTACACCATTCCTTCATTAGAGCTCGACTTCGGGTACTCTCCGTAAGTCCAGATTAGTGGCAAGGGCAAGGAGGCCCTTGAGGACATTCTAGGGATCAGTGTATTCCCCCCGAGTGACAGATACCTCGGTGATGTCCTAGATTGGTCAGTGTATCCAATCGATTAGGCTAGAAGAAAGAGACTTCCGATGACTCCAGATCTTGTTTTATGAGCTCGTTGAGCCATGATCTGTGTTGGTAGCTGTTTGCTTGCATGCTTTGGTACTAGATGACTGATTATATCGTATTGTACCCCGGTTGGGGATTCTTACTGAGTAATTCGTTACTCACCCTTATTTTTGTGGTTTTTCCACAGGTAACCATGTTGCGAGACAGGATGGTTGGAGGAGGAGCTGTGATCATGGAAACCCGTTGTTCAACTCTGAGTCTTATGTTTATGTTGATGTTTTAAATGTTCTCTGAATGCATGTAGTTGGGCACGGAGCCCTAGGGTGTTTTCTGAATGTATTTCCGGATTCTAGCATTGTTGTAAAGTTTGTATGTTTTAAATAAATCTCTGATCAGAGTAAGTTTTGTAAATGTATTTGACTTGGAACAGGTGCTTGGAAACAGGGACAGGTTCCAGGAATTGATGTTGATTTTAAATGGATGTTTTATGTTTTAGTTTTTACTTAGAATCCGAACAACCTCTTGCAAATTTTCTGTAGATTTGTAATGCATGCATTGAGGTAACGGCCTATTTTATAACCATTTCGGGTCGGGTCGTTACAGCTAGCATGGTTGAGATGCTGGAGAGAGTTGTGCCCGTGTAGGCAGTTGGCTGTTAGTTCGTTAGTCGACAGGGTGTGTCAAGGGTTGCCGAAGAACCCTAGGTTGTGGAGAGCCTCTCGAGCTCGGTCGAGCCCGTGTAGTGAGTTTGTTGGCAAGCCGAGTCGTGTAGGTTGTAGACCTCGGGTGAGTTGTTTGTAACGACCAGTGTTTTTCTTCCCGGTTTTCCAGTATGCCCTAGGGGTAATTTGGTAATTTGGTCGGGCCGGCCGTGGTCGCGTTTGTGCCTTTTCCAGTTACTAAAATTATTGGATGGTTTTATGTAGGTTTTTGGAGGGGTTTGTGGTTTGGTTTGAGCAAGGTTTGTTGCAAAAGTAAAAATAAAGGGATTTGTCTTTGCGCTTGTGGGGTTTGAACCCGGTCTCCTAGGAAGCTTGTGGAGATGTGTGCCAATTGAGCCATTAGGTGCTCTTGTTGTTCTTTCTCATCACATCTTAGTTAACCTTGGATTTTGGAGTTTTGGTGCATTTGGTTAAATGAAATAGAATTAGGTTTATTCCATCTTCTTCTCCAAAACTCCTCTTGGCCGCACAAGCTCTCCCTCTCCATAGCCCTTGCCGATTCTTCTTCCCTTGCATCTCCTTGGGTTCGATCATCATCATTCCGGTAAGTCTTCATCCTCTTCATCTCCTCATTTGGTTTTTGATGTTTGGCCAAAGGTAAGATGTAGGGTGTGTGTGTGTTTGTGTTGGTTGCACCCAATGAGAGGAGCAGCCATCATCGCCGTCCACTTCGCCCAGATCGCTCGCCGCGCCGATCGCGCCAAAGAAGAGCCCAGAATCGTCGTCGCCGCTCGCCTCGCCCTATCGCCGCCACGCCAGAGGCTCCTCGCCAGCCAGCCGCCTGCGCGTCAGCCGCGTCCGCTCGCCGACGCGCAAGACGCTTCGCCGCGCGGCGCGTCCTCGCCGAGCGGCCGCCGTGTCCGCGATCGCGACGCCAGCGCCAGCGCGCGCTTTTCGACGCTTCTCGCCACGCGCGCGTCCTGCTCATCCGTATGCAGTCGTGCAGGCGCACGCAGCCAGCTGCGCCAGCGTCCTCGCTGCGTTGCGTGCCGGGCCACAATACAGCCTGGCCAGCCTCCACCTGCCTGCCGCTGCGGCTTGCAGCCTCAAGCTCGTGTCGCCGTGCGCGCGTGAGTTCCCTGAGCCGAGCTTGCTGTTCTATTGTTGTTTAGACATTTTAGATGCTGATTATTGTTGGTTTGCTAGGTTCCCGCCGCTAGCTCGGGATTGTTCCGCAGATTAGGATTTGTGTGTAGAAGTCTTCCACCAAGGTAAGGATTTCTTACCGGGTTGTGTGGACCTCTCGCGGTATATTTGTGATTGTTGTTTTGTATGCTCTCGTATGATTACTAGCATGTTTAGCCCTAGGTGCTCTGCTCAATTCTGATCGCATGAACTCTTGTATTGTTTCTCATGTTAGCCCATGCTAGGTTGTTCTATTCTAGCATGTTCGATATCTGTTCTTGCTTCGTAGTATCATGCTAGGTTCCTTGTATCTCATGGAGCACGTATTGGATCGCATTGATTGAATTGTTATTATTGTTAAGGTTTAGAATTCGGTAGATAGCATCATCCGGCCCGATGCATAAAGTATCTTGCATCTATGGCAAGGACGTTCGAGATGCAGCCTCGCCTTGGACCCCGTGAGGGATTAGCTATCCCAACCGGTAGGCCCCGCAATCTTGGGTGAGGGTGGTAGTCTGCCGATGCCCCAACGGTCGGGATGATGACTTGGCAATGCCTAGTCCCCGGCGGCACGCCACGTCCTCGGCGTGTTCGGCAAAGAGCCCTGATTGCCACCGTTAAGGTAAGGACGGCTTCCTGGTGTAAGCCTACCATGACCCGTTCCTTTAGCCTCAAAAGCGGTGGTACAGTGACATAGTTCACGTGTCCGTGTCTCACACCCCTATGTCGCTGACACCGATCCGCAGAGATTTAGTTAGGCGTGGTATCCGGATATGGGCGCTTGCCACTGACCCGGCACCCCCATAGTCCAGTAGAAGCACGCGGTGCATCCTTACGCTCATTACAAATACCGACCGGAGAGCTCCTCGGGATCTTGAGCTAGTGCACCTTTCGTATCGGCGATGGTCAGCCGAGGCCGGACTTGTTCCCGTATAGCGCGTTAGTGTGTTGTGGTATTTTCCGGACTAAGACCCCGAGTTGGCATCCGAGGTCCAAGTGTGGACTTAGCTATGTGCTCCGCTCTATGTTTGTACTCATAGCTTGCATACATTCTTCTAGATGATCATGTATATCGTATTGTACCCCGGTTGGGATTCTTACTGGTAATTCGTTACTCACCCTTATTCTCGTGGTTTTCCACGGGTAATCAAGGCGGAGACAGGATGGTCAAGGAGGAGCCGTGATCATGGAATCCTCTGTCATCTCTCGACTATTTTATTTTATCATGACTCTTGACTTTTGTTATTTCCCGTGAATGCATGTAGACGGGCACAGAGCCCCGTGATGTTTTCTTACGCTTTTATGGATTCCAAAGATATTTGTACTTGTGGAATGTTTTAATGGTTTAAATAATCTCTCGATCGTAGTATGCTTTTAGAAATGTATGTTTTGGTTGTTGAATGTTTCGCTTTTTACTTGGAATCCAAATGTATTTTTCATAATGTCTTCTATTTTCAATACATGCATTGGGGTAAAGGCCATTTAGAACCCCTTTTGGGTCGGGTCTTTACAGCTTGGTATCGAGCTCGAGTCATAGATTCTCAGAGACTCGACCTTTTGTCAGTAGGTCGTTTTTCCATGATCATCAAGCCTCTGGCACTCATCAGTGCACGCTTTAGATTTATTGTTTTAGAAAGGAAAAAGGGTTAAGAATTTACAATACCTATCATCTAGTGTATGCCTTGTTTGGTGTTGTGGAATGGTGACAGTGTGTTTTGATTCGTTGTTGGTTTGGATGTAGATCGCCAAAGATGCTACCACCCGCATCGAGAGGAGGTTCGAGAGCGTGTCGAGGTATCGAGGATCGGATCTCGACATCGCAGGACATCGTCCCAAGCCGAGATCGATGGCATTCCACCAAGCCAGCTCCTCCCGCTACGCCTAGAGCGGGCGTTGAGGCGATCGAAGGCCGTGAGATCGCTCCCGAGCGTAATTTGCCGAGTCTATGAGGGCTTTTATGGTCGCGCATGTTGAGTGACCAGAGGCCGAGAGACCTGTGCCTTGTTGGCGCTGCAATGAAGAGTCCCGAGCCCAGACGAGCAAACCGGACTCGATTGGTTCAAAGAGAGCTCGCAAGAGCACCTCCAGCTCCTCAGAGCAAGTAGCCCCAGAGGCGGATATGGCGAGGGTGCCGAGGAGTTGGGTAGGTGGTCAAGGATTTTGTGAAGTGGAAGCCCGAGAAGTTTGATGCCACCGGCGATGCGCTAGCGGCGGCCTGTGTGATTGCCCATTTGGAGTACACCTTCCCGATCATGGTGTGCCCCGATATTCAGAGGCCGAGATGTGCGGCTCATGTGCGAGGAGGCACAGCGAGATGGTGGTGGGAGTCCACTTTGAGCGAGAGACCACCGGTCTCCACCCGCTACAGGGGGTTCTTCAAGGCCGAGTTCAAGGTAAAGTTCATCGCTGATGAGGCTCAAGAGAAGATGGTGGAGCTCTTCCGGAACCCGGCGTGGTTCGATTCCATTGAGGAATATGAGCGCAAGTTCTCGTAGTATGGATATTTTGCTCCTCGCTTGATTGCCACCCCGAGTGAAGATTCGGAAGTTCATATCCGGATTGAGGCGGTGTGTTTCCCGTGATGTCGTGGCTCGTGCCCCCGACACTTATGCTAGAGCGGTGCGATTAGCCACCATTTATAATGGGAAGTATCCCGTTGAGCGGATTGTCGCCGCTCTGCTCGGCGTCCCTGTTCCAGTGCAGCAAAGGGGCGAGAGGAAGTTTGAGTTTAGGGGTGGCGGCCAGCGTTGCCAAGGGCGCTTCCAAAACCGGATCAAAGCATAGGGCCCCGATCCGCTTTCAGCCTCGCCAAAGGGCGGTCCCGAGCGTGTTTCGCCGTGCTTCTTCTTGGGAGGACCCACACCGGAGCTTGTCACCTGGACCCGAGTGTGTTTTCGTTGTGGTAAAGAGGGACATATGATCCGTTTCTCGCCTCGGCCAATATGAAGCACCGTGGTCGGGTGTTTGCTACGACCGTCAGAGGCCGAGCGTCACGGATGCCGCCGTGGCGGAGTACGCTTCTTGTTTTAGATCATCGCGCATTTGTCTTGTTTGATTCTCGTTCCACGCATTCATTTGTATCCGTGTTGTTTGCTTGAGCATGCTAAGTTAAGACTAGAGCCTCTAGGTTTCGAGTTATCTGTTGCAACTCCTTCGGGAGTTAATATGTTGGCTAGAGATAAGATTAGGGATGGCCGGATCGAGATATCCGGAGAGTTGTTTGGGCTACGCTCATAGTTCTCGCCTATGAGCGGTTTTGATGTGATTCTTGGAATGGAGTGGTTAGTCGCTAACCACGCGTTGATTGACCGCCACCGGAAAGAAGTAGTGTTCAGCCGCCAGATCGCCCACTTTTTAAGTTTCGTGGAGTCCAGGTGGAGTTTGCCCCCGATGGTGTCACCGTGAAAGCTCGTCGCTTGCTAGCTCATGGAGCTTGGGGCTATCTAGCCAAGTTGTGCGGGAAGAGCGCCCCTCGCTATGCTTGATCAGTACCGGTCGTGCAGGAGTTCGCGGATGTGTTTCTGAGAGGAGTTACCGGTTGCCGCCAAAGAGAGAGGTTGACTTCATTATTGAGCTCGAGCCGTGGACCCTCCCTATCTCGAAGGCTCCGTGATCGTATGGCTCCAGCCGAGTTAAAGGAACCAAGATTCGGTTGCGGGAGATGTTAGATCGAGGGTTCATCCGTCCGAGTGTGTCCCGTGGGGAGCACCGGGCTTCATGTTGTGAAAAAGAAGGATGGTTCTATGCGCTTATGTATTGATTACCGCGAGCTTAATAAGGTGACAATGAAGAATAAGTATCCGCTGCCCCGCCTCGATGATTTGTTCGATCGACTTCAAGAAGCTTCGTGTTCTCCAAGATAGATCTGAGATCCGGTTACCATCGCCATGGGATCGGGGATGCCGACATTCCTAAGACGAATTTTCGTGTCCGGATATGGTCACTATGAGTTTGTGGTTATGTCGTTTGGATTGACCAATGCCCCACCGCGTTCATGGACATGATGGATAGGGTGTTCAAGTCATTTTTGACAAAATTTCACATTGTGTTCATTGACGATATTCCGATTTATTCGAGGTCTAAAGAAGACCATGCAGAGCATCCGAGGCGAGTATTGGCGGCTTTGAGGAGAACCACTTTATGCGAAGTTTTCCAAATGTGATTTCTGGTTGGAGCAGTGGCCTTCCTAGGCCATGTGGTTTCGAGAGATGGTATAGCCGTGGACCCCGCGAAGATTGAGGCCGTGAGTTCATGGGCCAAGCCGACTTTAGTTGCCGAGATTCGCAGCTTTACGGGTTTGGCGAGTTACTACCGTCGGTTCGTCAGGACTTTTCCGCTTTAGCCTCGCCTCACTCGTCCGACGAGGAAGGGTGTCGAGTTTGTTTGGGACAAAGAGTGTGTGATGAGAGCTTTGCCGTGCTCAAGCGTAGTTTGACTTCAAAGACTAGTGTTGGCGATCCCGGAGGGGACAGTGGTTTCGTGGTCTACAGATGATGCTTCCAAGTTTGGATTAGGTTGTGTGTTGATGCAAAGACGGAAGGTCATTGCCTACGCTTCCGTCACCAAGCCGTATAGGCGTAAACTACCCGACTCATGATATGGAGTTGGCAGTGAGTGGTGTTTGCAATCAAGATTTGGAGGCATTACACGTATGGTGAGCGGATTCGATGTTTACCGATCACCGTGAGCCTCAAGTATCTGCTTACTCGAAGGAGTTGAATATGAGGCGAGGAGATGGTTAGAGTTGGTAAAGGATTATGATCATGAGATTTTGTACCGTCCGGGTAAAGCCAATGTAGTGGCCGATGCTTTGAGTAGAAAGACGTCGCACTCTGCGGCGTTGTTGAGTTCCCCACCCGCTTTGCGAGAGAGTTCGAATTGGCGAGAGGTTGCGGTGTTGTTGGGTGAGGTTACCGCCAGTGTAGTAGCTCGATTGACTGCTCACCGCGCCGATTAGGCAAATGGATTATAGATACTCGGTTAGGTGACCCCGCACTTAAGAGATTGGTGACAGAGTTAGTGCCGACGGTGACTTTGACTTTGTATATTCACGATCAGTGGGTTGACTTATAGAGGCCAAGCAGCGTTCGGACATTGCGAGTTTGCGAATGAGCAGCGAGTTGCTCTCTGAGGCCCACAGCCTTCCCCTTTTGCTTGGCACCCTGGGTACCAAGATGTATCAGAGACCTTAAGCGCACTACTGGTGGATGGGAATGAAGAGAGATGTGGCGAGTTTGTCACCGGTGTCTCACTTGTCGACCAAGTGAAGGCACCCAGCAGAGGCCACCGGTTTGTTGCAAATGCGAGTGTGCCCGATGGAAATGGGAAGAGATCTCCATGGACTTTATCTCTGTTTTGCCAAGGACTCCGAGGAAGTTCTCTCAGATTTGGGTGATAGTCGACCGTTTGACCAAGAGCGCACACTTCATTCCCAGTAGAGACACTTATACCGTGGAACAAAGGCGCGGTATTGCTTTTGGAGCAGATTATCCGTTATCATGGTGTGCCGTGAGGATTGTGTCCGATCGTGACTCGCGGTTCACTTCTCGTTCTCGGAGCGCTCCCGTAAGGGTTTGGGCACAGAGTGCGATTTAAAGATGCACTTTTCACCCTCGCAGACGGATGGTCGATCGAGAGAGTGAATCGATTCTCGAGGATATGTTGAGGGCTTGTGTGTTGGATTTCCCGCAGCGATTGGGACCAAGATTCATACTTGATGGAGTTTGCCTATAACAACGATTACGATCGACGATCTGAGATGGCTCCATTCGAGGCATTGTATGGTAAGCGTTGTCGGTCCCCGTGTTCGGGAAGAGGTCGGTGATAGACGAGTTTTGTCCCGAGATTCTCGCAGCTTGACCAATGGTGCGGTCGCAGTAAGATTAGAGCTCGTATGTTGACGGCTCGTAGCAGAGCGAAGAGTTACGCCGATGTTCGCGTCGAGATTTGGAGTTTGAGGTTGGTCAACATGTGTTCCTTAAGGTTGCTCCGATGCGCAGGTGTTCGAGGTTTGGTAAGCGTGGGAAGTTGAGTCCCCGCTTTGTTGGTCCATTTGAGATCCTAGAGAGGATTGGCGAGTTGCTTACCGGCTAGCCCTACCTCCGTCACTATCGGTGCATAGTGTTTTTCATGTATCGATGTTGAGGCAAGATGTGCCGGACCCGCCGCACATTGTGGACTTTGAGCCTTTGCACCAATGAGGATTTGAACTTCGAGGAGAAGCCGGTGAGGATCCTTGCCTTTGAGACCAAGACGCTGCGTGAATCGCGAGATTCATTTGGTAAAGGTTCATGGAAGAGTCGGGGTTCGAGGAAGCCACTTGGGAGCGGGAAGACGAGATGAGGTTGCATTACCCTCGAGTTGCTTCATCTTAAGGACTTTTGAGAACGAAAGTCATAAAAAGGAGGGAATATTGTAACGACCTGTGTTTTTCTTCCCGTTTTCCCGTGTATGCCCTAGGGGTAATTTGGTAATTTGGTCGGGCCGCGTGGTCGTTTGTGCCTTTTCAGTTACTAAAATTATTGGATGGTTTTATGTAGGTTTTTGGAGGGGTTTGTGGTTTGGTTTGAGCAAGGTTTGTTGCAAAAGTAAAAATAAAGGGATTTATGCTGCAGCCGGGGTTTGAACCCGGGTCTCCTGGGAAGCTTGTGGAGATGTGTGCCAATTGAGCCATTAGGTGCTCTTGTTGTTCTTTCTGCATCACATCTTAGTTAACCTTGGATTTTGGAGTTTTGGTGCATTTGGTTAAATGAAATAGAATTAGGTTTATTCCATCTTCTTCTCCAAAACTCCTCTTGGACGCACAAGCTCTCCCTCTCCATAGCCCTTGCCGATTCTTCTTCCCTTGCATCTCCTTGGGTTCGATCATCATCATTCCGGGTAAGTCTTCATCCTCTTCATCTCCTCATTTGGTTTTTGATGCTGGCCGAAGGTAAGATGTAGGGTGTGTGTGTGTTTGTGTTGGTTGCAACACAAATAGAGGAGCAACCATCATCGCCCGTCCCGGCCACGCCAGATCTCTGTCGGCGACCACAAGACGCCGATGCGCCTAGCGACCTTGTCGTTCGTCCTCGCCCGATCGCTCGCCGCGCTGAATCGCGCGCGCGCGCAAGAAATTTCAGATCGTCGTTCGTCCTCGCCCGATCGCTCAGACGCTGAATCGCGCCAAGAAGCCAGATCGTCGTTGCTCGTCCTCGCCCGACGCTCGCGACGCCAGAGGCCCTCGCAGCGCCACCCCAGCGTCGGCCGCGTCCGCTCGCCGCCGCGCACGCCAAGACGTTCGCGCGCGCGGCGCGCCTGCCGCTGAACAGCTCGCCGTGTCCGCGATCGCGCACGCCAGCCGCCGCCGCGCCGCCGCCGACGTTACGCAAGCGCTGCTGCCTCGCCTGCTGCGCATCATCCGTGCCAGTGTCGTGCAGGGCGCAGCCCAGCAGCAGTCCTGCCCTCGCGTGCCGGCGCGCAGCCAGCGCCCGAACCTGCTGTAGCGCTGCTGCCAGCGGCCCCAAGCTCGTGTCGTCGTGCCGCGTGAGTTCCCCGAGCCGAGCTTGTTGCTTCTATTGTTGTTTAGACATTTTAGATGCGATTATTGTTGGTTAGCTAGGTTCCCGCCGCTAGCTCGGGATTGTTCCGCAGCTTAGGATTTGTGTGTAGAAGTCTTCCACCAAGGTAAGGATTTCTTACCGGGGTTGTGTGGACCTCTGCGGTATATTTGTGATTGTTGTTTTGTATGCCCGTATGATTACTAGCATGTTTAGCCCTAGGTGCTCGCTTTGAATTCTGATCGGCATGAACTCGTGTATTGTTTCTCATGTTAGCCCATGCTAGGTTGTTCTATTCTAGCATGTTCGATATCTCTGTTCTTGCTTCGTAGTATCATGCTAGGTTCCTTGTATCTCATTGAACACGTATTGGACCGCATTGATTGAATTGTTATTATTGTTAAGGTTTAGAATTCGGGTAGATAGCATCATCTATGGCAAGGACGTTCGAGACAGTTCTCCGTCCTTGGACCCCGTGAGGGATTAGCTATCCCAACCGGTAGGCCCCGCAATCTTGGGTGAGGGTGGTAGTCTAAGCGATGCCCCAACGGTCGGGATGATGACTTGGCAATGCCTAGTCCTCTGCGGCCGCACGCCCTCGGCGTGTTCGCGGCAAGAGCCCTGATTGCCACTGTTAAGGTAAGGACGGCTTCTGGTGTAAGCCTACCATGACCCGCCTTAGCCTCGGTGCGGTGGTACAGCCGACATAGTTCACGTGTCCGTGTCTCACACCCCTATGTCGGTGACACCGATCCGTAGATTTAGTTAGGCGTGGTATCCGGATATGGGCGACTTGCCACTAGACCCGCACCCCCATAGTCCTGTAGAAGCACGCGGTGCATCCTTACGCTCATTACAAATGCCGACGGACCGGAGAGCTCCTCGGGATCTTGAGCTAGTGCACCTTTCGTGACGATGCAGTCAGCCGAGGCCGGACTTGTTCCCGTATAGCGCGTTTAGTGTGTTGTGGTATTTTCCTGACTAAGACCACGAGTTGGCATCCGAGGTCCAAGTGTGGACTTAGCTATGTGCTCCGCTCTATGTTTGTACTCATAGCTTGCATACATTCTTCTAGATGATCATGTATATCGTATTGTACCCTCGGTTGGGGATTCTTACTGGTAATTCGTTACTCACCCTTATTCTGTGGTTTTCCACGGGTAATCAAGGCGGGAGACAGGATGGTGAAGGAGGAGCCGTGATCATGGAATCCTGCTTGTCATCTCGACTATTTTATTTTATCATGACTCTTGACTTTTGTTATTTCCCTGAATGCATGTAGACGGGCACAGAGCCCCGGGATGTTTTCTTACGTTTTATGGATTCCAAATATTTGTACTTGTGGAATGTTTTAATGGTTTAAATAATCTCCGATCGTAGTATGCTTTTAGAAATGTATGTTTTGGTTGTTGAATGTTTCTGCTTTTACTTGGAATCCGAAATGTGTTTTTCATAATGTCTTCTATTTTCAATACATGCATTGGGGTAAAGGCCATTTAGAACCCCTTTTGGGTCGGGTCTTTACAGTTGCTGGCAGATTTGGTAGGCTAGCAAGCTGGAGTTTGTTGGAGTAGAGTCCGGATTAGTTCCGGTGTGGTGGCAAGTTGGTGCTTGGTGTTGACCAAGGTGTGGTTTGAGTTGCTAGAAGTTAGTTTTGCTCGTGGAGCGAGTGGTTCGTGCCCTGTCTGTTGTTTTTCATGTTTCCAGGATGTCGAAAGTTGCCTCTTTGGCTTTTGGAGGTGAGTCTTGGCTAGTGTGTGGTTGGCGGTTCAGTCTGTGGTGGACCCCTGTTGTTGCCTCCGTGAGACTTACGTGTTGTGCTTTAGCTTAGCAAGACAGCGAGTGTGTGTGGAGCTCTCTGTCCTTCGGATGTCCGCTTGTAAGGATCTGTTTCTCCTTGGGAGTTGTCTGGTTATTCCTTGATCTTGGAATTGGTGGTAGTGGTGCTAGTAGGAGGAAAATTTTGTTGGCTGCTTGGAAGCAGTTGTTTGTCCAAGTTAAGCGGACTCTTGAGTGGTGTTTTGGAAGTTGAGGTAAGGGTTGTTCTGCCTCCTATGAGTGTTTGGCCTAGTCGGTTAAGGTTCTTTGTGTGTTTGGCCTGGGAGCTGTTGCACCTTTGTAGTTGAGGACCCCTTTGTATCAGTTGTGGATGAGGTTGCACCTTTGTGGCTGGATTAGGGTCTGAACCTATTGAGGGATCCTTGCTGGTTAGTGTAGCTTGCGCTCTGCCAGCCATTATTGGTATTCTGGTTCTCGGTAGTTGGTGTTGACCGAGTGGTGAAGTCCTGTTGTGAAGTATTCGGTGGAAGGTGCATTAAGCCTAAGCTAGAGGGTTAAGCATGTATGTGTTATCGTTTGGACTTGTGAGATGTGTTTCATATTTGAGGCAAGCTTCGTTCCGTTGCTTGCATGGAGGTAGGTTTGGTGGAGGGAGCCCTCTGGGGCCCGGTTGTTGGTAGGCTGACTTGTCCAGCCAGTGATTTGAGTCAAGCTAGAGTTGAGTGGATTGGCATAGCTATGCAGTTTGTAGTTGTGTGAGCTTCTGGGTGCGTAGCACTCAAGTTGTTGGTTGTAAGTTCCGTGTGGGAGCGGTCAGTTGGTTGAGGTTGTTGTGTGAGTTCGGATTTGGAGGATTGGTTTCAGTAGCTAGAGCTCGCACCTCGTTTCATGTGCAGAGGCCATTTCTATGGAGTAGAGGCATGTCAGTTTCAGGCCGGAGTTGTTGTCACCAGGGTGTGGCAACAAAGGTTTATTCTAGGCAGTACGTTGGCGAACCGTGGTTCTGGAGAGCGTTGTTAAGAGGCTTATGAGCCGAGTGCAGTTCTGTAGTGTTTTCACCCTCTGACCGATGGTCTTTTGGGAGGAGGGATCCAGAACCTTTGGAGCTTGTTGCGAGTTGGTGTTTCCGTGATTAGGCAGCGGGAGACCAGTGTGGCTTTATGAGGTTGCCTTGGGTTGCGCCTCGGCCGTCGGGCCTTGTGGTTCCATTGAGGCATTGTATGGTAAGTATTGCAGATTCCAAAGTTGCAGGAAAAGTTGGTGGCCATCGGGCTTTTTGTTTTGGGTCCCGAAGGTTGTGATTTGACCGCAGGTGATGTGCATGAGTTTAGAGCTAGTGTTGTCGGCCGTGAGCAGTAGTAAAAGTTACGCCAATGTTCGGCGCGCGAGTTTTAGAGTTTGAGGTTGGACAGTACGTGTTCTAAGGTTGCACCGATGCGAGGTATGTTGAGGTTTGGTAAGCGGGAGAAGAGAAGTCTCCAGTTGTTGGACCATTTGAGATTTTCGAGAGGATTGGCAGAGTTGCATATCGGTTAGTTCTTTCCCGCCGAGTGTCACCGCATGCTGTTTTCATGTATCGATGTTGAGGCAGTAGGTGTCGGACCCATCGTTCATTATGGACGTTGAGCCTTTGCAGCTGAATGAGGATTTGAGCTTCGAGGGGAAGCCTGTGAGTATTCTGGTCTTTGAGACGAAGACGTTGTGTAATCGTGAGATCCGTTTGGTAAAAGTTCAGTGGAGGAGTTAGAGTTCTGAGGAGGCCGCTCGTGAGCGGGGAGGACGGGATGAGATTGCAGTATCCCGAGAATGCTTTGCCTTTAAGACTTTCGAGGACGAAAGTCATAAATAGGAGGGAATATTGTAACGGCCCAGGTTTTCATCCAGGTCTTCCAGGTATGCCCTAGGGGTATTTTGGTAATTTTGTCGAGCCGTCGGGGCCGTTTATGTCTTTTTCAGTTGTTAAAATTATTGGATGGACTTAAGTAGGATTTTGATGCATTGTGGATGTGTTTGGGCATGGAGAGATGCAAAAGAAAAATAGGGATTTAATGTTGCAGCAGCTAGGATTCGAGCCAGAGTGGCCTTGTGTGCTAGAGCAGGGCCTTGCCAGTTGCGCCACCAAGTGATTTTGTTGCTCTGTCTGCAACATATTTTAGTTAGCCTTGAGTTCTTGGGGTTTTGGTGCATTTGATTAAAAGGATGGGAAATTAGGGTTTTGGCTTGTCTTCTCCAAATCACCATGGCCGCCCAAGCTTTCCACCGAGCAGCTCCTCCACCGTTCCTCATCCCGGCCAGCCACCAGCAGCGCCGGCCAGCCCCTACCCTTCGCCCAAAGAAAGCAGAAGCGCCGCCAGCCCGCCCATCGCCCCGCCGAGCAAGACTGCTGTCGCCCAAAGAGCCTACCTTTCGCTGTCCCAGTAGCGTCCCGCCGCGCCAGCCGCCCGTGGCGCCTGTCGCAGATCAGCGTGTCCACGTCGCCAGCGCCAAGCGCTCCCGCTGTCCCACAGCGCGCCGTGCAGCGGCCGCTGCCGCCCACCGCGTCCCAGCTTTGTCCTCATTGCCGTCGCCTGCGCCAGCCAGCTGTCTCACGTCTGCTCCAGCGTGCAGCCCTGCCGCCATCTCGCGCTTTCAACAAAGCACCGCCGCACGCAAACAGTCTGTTCGCGCATCACCGTGCCGTGAGTTGCTCCCAGCCGAGCCCTGCTTTATTTTATTATATTTAGGCCTATGGATTGTGATAATTATTATGCTTGTTAGGTTCTCATTAGCCTAGAGGTGTACCAAACTAACGGTCTCTAACCTAGATCCTTTCTTAGCATGCATAAATAAAATATGAAATCACTTATAGAGAGTACCAATTTAAAACTTTTCATTCAACACAACTAAGTTCAAGCATAAAATCCATTAAGCAAAACCAACAAGTAAAGTGACTGCATTCAACACAACTAAGTACTTTTAAGCAAGAAAATCAAGGAAAGAAAATCAAGGAAACAAATCGAGAAGTCTTAAACAAGTTTTTGAATGAATGATATTCTAATGACTCCAATCCAACTACATGCTAAACCAACAAAAACATAATAAAGTGAAATAGTCTCGTAGTTGGGTCGTCCATGATCATCGAGCACCTCCTCCTAGCCATCCCGCCTCTGTCCCAAGTTACCCGGTGGAAGGACACGAGAAAAATAAGGGTGAGCAATGTATTACTCAAGAAGAATCCCCAACCGGGTACAATACGCAAACATAACATTTAGCACACCGACATGCAACCATACAATGACTTAGGACAAACAAGTTGTTTAGGCTAAGAGCTAACACTAGAGCTGGCTCGCCAAGGGCTTACAATTACAACTCGCCTAGGTTCTACACTCTACACACATGGATGCCCATCGGGTCTTACACCTCAATCAATGATGCCCATCGGGGTCTTACACATACGGATGCCCATCGGGTCTTACACCTCAATCAATGATGCCCATCGGGTCTTACACATACGGATGCCCATCGGGTCTTACACCTCAATCAATGATGCCCATCGGGTCTTACACATACGGATGCCCATCGGGTCTTACACCTCTAGCCATCAATGCCCTGACGGGTCTTACACATCTAGGATGCCCTTCGGGTCTTACTCCAGCTAGGATCTCGAGAGATGCCCATCGAGGTCTTATACTCTCCAAATACATACGGAATCGGTGCGCAGTGCCAATCGGGGACTTACCTAATTTTTAGATCACCCGCCAAGCACTAACATAGAACTAACAGATTATAATAGGAACACCAAAGACAACACAAACCCGAAGCAAGAGGAAATATGTAACCTATCCACTAGAAATTTATACAATCACAAGGTAAGACTTGCTAGCAATTATACGCAGGATCCACACACCCTCGGTAAGGAACCCTTACCAGGAAGCAAGCAGAGAAATATCAATCACACCCAACAAGTGACCCTCGAGCTTCTATGCGATCCCAAGCAACCTAAGCAAGTAATAAAATCACCCTGATTAAACAATCAGCAGCTATTTTCTCAAGGTTCTAGAGAGAGGAGGCTCGAGATTTACCAACCGAGAAGGCAACAAGCTCGGCACCAAGCTATCACGGCCAGGCAGGCTCTCGGCAGGCGCGCGCGCGCGGCAGAGCAAACGATGTGGCTTGTGGGGCATCAGCGCGCGCCGCCGACGTCGCCACGGCGCGACGCGATCGATCGCGCATACGATGGCGCGCGACGCTGGCGCGCACGGACGTGGGCGTACAAAGTGATCACACGAGCTCGCGCTGGGGCCGCGCGGCGCGAGGCGACGGGCCGGGAAGACGCGCGCGAGATCGCGCTGAGACGGCGCGAAGAACGGCGGGGCGACGCAGCGAGATCGCGCTGGGACTGCGCGAAGGATGGCGGGGCGACGCGGCGAGATCGCGCTGGGACGGCGCGAAGACGCGGCGAGATCGCGCTGCGATGGATCTGCTGCAGGGCTGCTCGACACGGCCTGGGCTGGCGGCTGCGACCGTTGAGGCAGAGTGACGATGACGCGATCAGGCTGGGCCGGTGCGAAGGACGGCTGCTAGCAAGGGCGACGACTGCGCTGGGCGGCGAGGCAAGGGGCTGGGCGACAGCTAGGGTGAGAAGGAGAGGGTGGGTGGCTAGGGTTTTCCTTTTTTCTTCTCTTTTCTCTTCTTTTCATTTCCTTCCTAAAATTAAATCAACTTTGGAGAAATCTCAAAATCCCTTCCCAAGGCTTCCCTCCTTCGAGTCCTAGCTGACGCTTAATTTTCCTTTAATTAAATCCAAGCTTCCAATTCCCTTAAGTCTAGGGCCCGAATCTCCCAAGGAACCCTTAAAAGAAATTTTTTATTTCACCCCCGACCAATAAACCGCCAAAACCTTAACAAATCCCACTGCTCTTGGAAATAATGCTACAAAAACCTTATCTCACAATTAACAGAAATCCGAGCTGTTACAATACTCCCTCCTTAGAAGACTTCCGTCCCCGGAAGTCGCTGTACTAGAATAACTCCGGGTAGTTTCTCCTCATCTCCCCTTCCAACTCCCAAGTAGCTTCCTCAACTCCCTGATTCCGCCACTGCACTTTCACTAAATCAATGGCTCGTTTCCTCAAAACCTTCTTCTCGAATGCTAAGATCTCTATGGGTTTCTCCTCAAAGCTCAAGTCACTGTTCAACTGCAAGGGCTCAAAATCTATGATGTGCGCAGGATCTGCCACGTACTGGCGGAGCATTGAAACATGGAACACACTATGCACTGCAGCCAAGGACGGCGGCAGTGCCAACCGGTAAGCTACAACCCCAACTCTCTCCAGAATCTCAAAAGGTCCCACAAACCTGGGGCTCAGCTTCCCCTTCTTACCAAACCTCAGAACTCCACGCATAGGAGCTACCTTGAGGAAGACATGCTAGCCAACTTCAAATTCTAACTCTCTACGCCTGACGTCGGCGTAGCTTTTCTGCCTGCTCTGGGCAGTCAACATACGAGCCTTAATCTTTTGGACCGCTTCATTGGTCAATTGGAGCAACTCCGGACCCAAAACTTGCTTGTCTCCAACCTTTTCCCAAAAGACCGGGGATCTGCAACGTTTACGATACAACGCCTCAAACGGTGCCATCTGAATGGTTACCTGATAACTGTTGTTGTAGGCAAACTCCATCAAATATAAGTACTAGTCCCAACTGCCCGGAAAGTCTAACAGGCAGGCTCGCAACATATCTTCTAAGATCTTATTTACCCGCTCTGTCTGACCATCGGTCTGAGGGTGGAAGGCGGTACTATAGCTGCACTTCGTGCCCAATCCGGCCTGAAGGGCTTTCCAAAACCGGGACGTAAAACGGGAGTCTCGATCAGAGATAATCTTAACTGGCACTCCGTGGTACCTAACTATCTGCTCCAGGAACAACTGTGCCCACTGCTCCACGTTATAATTTATCCTGCCAGGAATGAAGTGCGCACTCTTGGTCAACCTGTCGACGATCACCCAAATTTGTGCATAACCTCTGGGTGTCCTGGGTAGACCCGAGATAAAGTCCATGGTAATCTCCTCCCACTTCCATGCGCGGCACCCCAAGTGACTGCAATAACCTCACTGGTTTTACGCCTAGGTGCCTTCACTTGTTGACAAGTGAGACATCGACTAACAAATCGCAATATCCCGCTTCATTCCCATCCACCAAAAAGTTTGTTTAAGATCTTGGTACATTTTGTTACCCCACAGGTGCCATGCAAAAGGCGAGGTGTGAGCCTCGGTCAACAACTCTGTGCGAATGCCGGCCTCAGCTGGGACACATAGTCGACCCTTATATCTCAAGCCACCATCTGCATATACTACAAAATCGAAGTCACCATCGATCTGAACTCTTTCGTACAAACTCTTTAACCTTGAGTCATTCAGCTGGCCATCGATAATCCTTTGCCTTATCGACTGTTGGATGGTCAGCTGAGCTACCTTGGCGGCAACTTCTCCTAACAACACTGCTATTCCTGCCCTCTCAAGGTCTTTCCTTATATTACTTATGGGGTTTGACAGTGTTGCAAAATGCGAGGTCTTCCTACTCAGAGCATCAGCTACAACATTAGCCTTCCCAGGATGATACAAGATTTCACAGTCGTAATCCTTTACAAGCTCCACCACCTCCTCTGCGCTGCATGTTCAGTCTTTGCGGGTAAAGAAATATTTGAGGCTCTGGTGGTCCGAGAAAATTTGAATCTTTTCCCCATACAGGTAATGCCTCCAAATCTTAAGAGCGAAGACGACAGCTGCCAACTCCATATCATGGGTCGGAAAATTTTGCTCATGCGGTTTCAACTGCCTCGAGGCATACGCTATTACTTTACCATGCTGCATCATAACACAGCCTAAACCAAACTTGCTGGCATCACTGTACACTACGAAACTCCCTGTTCCCCTCGAAACTGCCAACACCGGTGCGGACGTCAAACTGCTCTTCAGCTTAGCGAAACTCTCGTCGCACTTCTCACCCCAAACGAAATCGACACCCTTCCTCGTCAACCGAGTAAGCGGTGAAGCTATAGCAGAAAAGTTCCAAACGAAGCGGTGGTAATATCCGGCCAGACCCAGAAAACTACGAATCTCTTACACGGTTGTCGGTCGAACCCACGAACTAACTGCCTCAATTTTCGAAGGGTCCACAGCCACTCCCTCCTTGGACACCACGTGCCCTAGAAAAGCTACCTCCTCGAGCCAAAAGTCACACTTAGAAATGTAACAGCCCGGATTTTAGTTAAATATAAAATAAGGATTAAAAGATGATTTTGGAGGACTCGAACCCTCGGCCTCAAAGAGAGATGGGAGTTTGGAATTAATTAAGGAAAATAAATGCGTCAACTTGGGTTTGAAGGAGGAAAGCCTTGGGAAGGGAATTTTAGATTTCCAAGCTTATTTAATTTGAGGAAGAAAGAAAAGAAAAAAAAAAAGAAGAAAAGCACTCCTCTCGCAAACCCTCTCCCCACACCCTCGCGCGCCGCATCATCGTCGTCGCCGTCGCTTTTGCCAAACCTTCCGCCTGCACGATCAGACCACCCAGTGATCCGTGTCGCTCGCCGCCGCCGCGCCGCGTGTCGCGCCACAGACGCCGCCGCCGCGCCCGCGCGCCCAGCGTCGCCCGTCGCCGCACCGTGCGCTCCAGCGCACCGCCCGCATCGATCTGTCCGGCCGCATCCGCACGACCGCGCACCAGCCGCGTCGTTCGTCCGTCCGCCCGCGTCGCCCCGCTCGCCGCGCGTCGTCCCAACGTGTCGCTCGTTCCCGCGCAAGCCCCGCGGCCAGTCGCCGCACACTACTCTGCTGTCGACGCCTTGACCGTGCGCCCGAGCGCGATGCAGCGCCAGCGCCAGTGCTGCGCCAGCGCCCAACGCCAGCGCCAGCGCCCCTGCCGCACCAGCAGCGTCGTTCTTGCTCCTTGCTGCCGCGTAAAGACCCGACCCAAAAGGGGCTCTAAATGGGCCTTTACCCCAATGCATGTAGTGAAAATAAAAGACATTATGAAAAATACATTTCGGATCCCAAGTAAAAACAGAAACATTCAACAACCCAAACATACATTTCTAAAAGCATACTCGATCGTAGATTTATTTAAACCATTAAAACAATCCACAAGTACAAATATGCTGGAATCCATAAAACGTAAGAAAACATCCTGGGGCTCTGTGCCCGCCTACATGCATTCGGGAAATAATAAAAAGTGAAGAGTCATGACAATTAAAATAAAATAATCGTGAGATGACAAAGAGTTCCATGATCACGGCTCCTCCTTCACCATCCTGTCTCCCGCTTGATTACACGTGGAAAACCACGAGAATAAGGGTGAGTAACGAATTACCCAAAGAAGAATCCCCAACCGGGGTACAATACGATATACATGATCATCTAGAAGAATGTATGCAAGCTATGAGTACAAACACAGAGCGGAGCACATAGCTTAAGTCCACACTTGGACCTCGGATGCCAACTCGTGGTCTTAGTCCTGAAAATACCACAACACACTAAACGCACTATACGGGAACAAGTCCCGCCTCACCTCTCTCATCGCCGATACGAAAGGTGCACGCTCAAGATCCCGAGGAGCTCTCCGATCGGCGTAGTAATGAGCGTAAGCGCGCACCGCATGCTCACCGCAAACTCGGGGTGCCGGGTCTAGTGGCAAGCCGCCCGTGTTCGATCACCATGCCTAACTAAATCTCGGATCGGTGTCACCGACATAGGGGTGTGAGACTCGGACACGTGAACTATGTCACCTGTACCACCGCACCGAGGCTAAGGAACCGGTCGTGGTAGGCTTACACCAGAAGCGGTCCTTGCCTAACAGTGGCAATCAAGGGCTACGGCCGAACACGCCGAGGACGTGTCGATCGCCGGACGCGAGGCAATGCCAAGTCATCATCCCGACCGTTGGGGCATTTAATGATCCGCCACCCTCACCCAAGATTGCGGGGGCCTACCGGTTGGGATAGCTAATCCCTCACGGGGTCCAAGGACGGAGAATCGCGCTCGAACGTCCTTGCCATAGATGCAAGATACTTTATGCATCGGGCCTGATGATTCTATCTACCTCAATTCTAAAACCTTAACAATAATAACGATTCAATCAATGCGGTCAATACGTGCTCATCGGATACAAAGAACCTAGCATGATACTACGAAGCAAGAATGAGATATCGAACATGCTAGAATAGAACAACCTAGCATGGGCTAACATGAGAAACAATACAAGAGTTCATGCCACGAGAATTGAAACAGAGCACCTAGGGCTAAACATGCTAGTAATCATACACAGCATACAAAACAACAATCACAAATATACCGCAGGTCCACACAACCTCGGTAAGAAATCCTTACCTTGGTCGGAAGACTTCTACACACAAATCCTAAGTCTGCGAACAATCCCGAGCTAGCGAGCGGGAACCTAGCAAACCAACAATAATCGGCATCTAAATATCTAAACAACAATAGAACGGCAAGCTCGGCTCGGGAACTCACGCGGCGCGACGACACGAGCTTGGGGCACGCAAGCAAGGCACACGGCAGAGGACGCTACCGGCCCGCCTGCGCTTGCACGCAACGGCAGGACGCGCGCGCGGCGAAGCGAGCGGCGCGGGCGCGCGCGCGCGCGCGCGGCGTCGAGCGAGCGATGCGGACGCGGCCGGCGCGCGCGCGCCGCGGCGTGGCGACAGGCGAGCGCGGACGCGGGCTGGCGCGCGCGCGAGCAGCTTCGGGTGAAGGCCTCTGGCGCGCGAGCGACGGGCGAGCGGCTTCGGCGAAAACCTCTCTGGCGCGATCGCGCGTGGCGATGTCTTTGGCTGGAGACGAACGGCAAGGCTGCTAGACAGATCGGCGTGGCGAGCGATCGGCCGACGTCGCGGGCGCGGCGAGGACCTCTGGCGTCGCGAGCGATCGGGCGATCTGTCTTCTTTGGGCGAACGGCAAAGTTTGCTTTGGGACAGATCTCGGCGTCTGTCGCGGCGGCGCCGACAGATCTGGCGTGCGTCGCGGCATTGGGCTGCCGTTGCTGACGGAGCCGGGCCGATGCGACGAGCTCGGTCTTGGACTTCCTCTACCGGGCCGCACAACACACACACACACAACATCTTTTTCTTACATTCGGCCAAGAAACACCCAAATGAGAAGATGAAGAAGACGAAGACTTACCGGAATGATGATGATCGAACCCAAGAAGATGCAAGGATGAAGAATCAACAAGGCTATGGAGATGGAGAGCTTGGGCGGCCAAGAGGTGTTTTGGAGAAGAAGATGGAATAACCTAATTCTATTTCATTTAACCAAATGCACCAAAACTCCAAAATCCAAGGTTAACTAAGATGTGATGCGAAAGAGCAACAAGAGCACCTAATGGCTCAATTGGCACACATCTCTACAAGCTTCCCAAGAGACCCGGTTCAAACCCCTACTGCAAGACAATTTCCTTTATTTTTACTTTTGCAACAAACCTTGCTCAAACCAAACCACAAACCCCTCCAAAAACCTACAAAAACCGTCCAATAATTTTAGTAATCGAAAAGACACAAACGACCACGACGGCCCGACCAAATTACCAAATTACCCCTAGGGCATACCTGGAAGACCGGGAAGAAAACTCGGTCGTTACAATATTCCCTCCTTTTTATGACTTTCGTCCTCGAAAGTCCTTAAGACAGAAACAGCGGGGGTAATGCAACCTCATCTCGTCTTCCCGCTCCCAAGTGGCTTCCTCGTAACCCCGATTCTTCCATCAACCTTTACTAAACGAATCTCGCGATTACGCAACGTCTTGGTCTCAAAGGCAAGGATCCTCACCGGCTTCTCCTCGAAGTTCAAATCCTCATTCACCGCAAAGGCTCAAAGTCCACAATGTGCGACGGGTCCGGCACATCTTGCCTCAACATCGATACATGAAAAACACTATGCACCGCCGTGATAGTGACGGAGGTAGGGCTAACCGGTAAGCAACTCGCCAATCCTCTCTAGGATCTCAAATGGACCAACAAAACGGGGACTCAACTTCCCACGCTTGCCAAACCTCGTAACACCTCGCATCGGAGCAACCTTAAGGAACACATGCGACCAACCTCAAACTCCAAATCTCGACGCCGAACATCGGCGTAACTCTTCTGCCTCGCTCTGAGCTGTCAACATACGAGCTCTAATCTTACTTCTGACCGCACCATTGGTCAACTACTGATGGTCGGGACCCAAAACTCGCTCTATCACCAACCTCTTCCCGAGAACACGGGGACCGATAACGCTTACCATACAATGCCTCGAATGGAGCCATCTCGATAAATCGATCGTAATCGTTGTTGTAGGCAAACTCCATCAAAATCATGAGATCATCGTCCCAATCGCTCGGAAATCCAACACACAAGCCCTCAACATATCCTCGAGAATCGATTCACTCTCTCGGTCGACCATCCGTCCGAGGGGTGAAAAGTCATCTTTGAAATCGCACTCTGTGCCCAAACCCTTCGGAGCGCTCTCCGAAACGAGAAGTGAACCATGAGTCACGATCGGACACAATCCTCACCGGCACTCCATGATAACGGATGATCTGCTCCAAAAACAAAATGCGCTTCCATTGTTCCCGCAGTATAAGTGTCTCTACCGGGAATGAAGTGTGCGCTCTTGGTCAAACGGTCGACTATCACCCAAATCTGAGAGAACTTCCTGAGTCCTTGGCAAACCGAGATAAAGTCCATGGAGATCTCTTCCCATTTCCACCGGGGTACACTCGGTGGCAACAAACTCTGCGGGCCTCTGCTGGGTGCCTTCACTTGTCGACAAGTGAGACACCGGTGACAAACTCTGCCACATCTCTCTTCATTCCCATCCACCGAAAGTCTGCTTAAGGTCTGATACATCTTGGTACCCCGGGTGCCAAGCAAAAGGGGGCTGTGGGCCTCAGAGAGCAACTCGGCTCATAAACTCGCAATGTCCGGAACACACAACCGGCCTCTATAAGTCTACCCCACCGTGCGTGAATATACAAAGTCAAAGTCACCGTCGACTAACTCTATCAACCAATCTCTTAAGTGCGGGTCACCCAACTGGCTGTCTATAATCCATTGCCTAATCGACGGCACGAGCAGTCAATCGAGCCACCACGGGCGGTAACCTCTCCCAACAACACTGCAACCTCGGCCCGCTCGAACTCTCTCGCAAACCGGGTGAGGAACTCAACAACGCCGCAGAGTGCGACGTCTTTCTACTCAAAGCATCGGCCACTACATTGGCTTTACCGGATGGTACAAAATCTCGCAGATCATAATCCTTTACCAACTCTAACCATCTCCTCTGCCTCATATTCAACTCCTTCGAGTAAACAGATACTTGAGGCTCGTGATCGGTAAACATCTCAATCCGCTCACCATACGGTAATGCCTCCAAATCTTGGCGCAAACACCACTGCTTTGCCAACTCCATATCATGAGTCGGGTAGTTACTGCTCATACGGCTTCAAATGACGGAAGCATAGGCAATGACCTTCCCGTCTTTGCATCAACACACAACCTAATCCAAACTTGGAAGCATCATCAGAGACCACGAAACCACTGTCCCCTCCGGATCGCCAACAGTCGTGCCGAAGTCAAACTACGCTTGAGCACGCAAAGCTCTCATCACACTGCTTTGTCCCAAACAAACTCGACACCCTTCCTCGTCGACGAGTGAGGGGCGAGGCTAAAGCGAAAAAGTCCTTGACGAACCGACGGTAGTAACTCGCCAAACCAGAAAAGCTGCGAATCTCGGCAATCGAAGTCGGCTTGGCCCATGAACTCACGGCCTCAATCTTCGCGGGGTCCACGGCTATACCATCTCTCGAAACTACGTGGCCTAGGAAGGCCACCGCTCCAACCAGAAATCACATTTGGAAAACTTCGCATAAAAGTGGTTTTCCCTCAAAGCCGCCAATACTCGCCTCAAATGCTCTGCATGGTCTTCTTTAGACCTCGAATAAATCGAATATCGTCAATGAACACGATGACGAAGCTGTCCAAAAATGATTTGAACACCCTATCCATCATGTCCATGAACGCGTGGGGCATTGGTCAATCCAAACGACATGACCACAAACTCATAGTGACCATATCTGGACTCGAAAGTCGTCTTAGGAATGTCGGCATCCCCGATCCGCATGGCGATGGTAACCGGATCTCGATCTATCTTGGAGAACACCGGCTCCTCGAAGCCGATCGAACAAATCATCGATACGGGGCAACGGATACTTATTCTTCACTGTCACCTTATTAAGCTCGCGGTAATCAATACATAAGCGCATAGAACCATCCTTCTTTTCACAAAGCATCGGTGCTCCCCGGGGACACACTTGGACGGATGAACCCTCGATCTAACATCTCCACGCAGCAATCGAATCTTGATTCCTTTAACTCACTGGCGCCATGCGATACGGAGCCTTCGAGATAGGGAGGGTCCTGGCTCGAGCTCAATAATGAAGTCAACCTCTCTCTTTGGGGCAACCCCAGTACTCCTCGAAACACATCCGCGAACTCTTGCACGACCGGCACTGATCAACAGATAGCGAGGGGCGGCTCTTCCTGAACAACTTGGCTAGATAGCCCCAAGCTCCATGAGCTAGCAAGCGACGAGCTTTCACGGTGACACCATCGGCGGGCAAACTCCACCACTGGACTCCACGAAACTTAAAGCTAGGCCGACTGGCGGCCCTAACACTACTTCTTTCCGGTGGCGGTCAATCAACGCGTGGTTAGCGACTAACCACTCCATACCAAGAATCACATCAAAACCGCTCATAGGCGTAACTATGAGCGTAGCCACAAGCAACTCTCCTGATATCTCGATCCGGCCATCCTTAATCTTATCTCTAGCCAACATATTAACTCCCGAAGGAGTTGCAGCAGATAACTCGAAACCTAGAGGCTCTAGTCTTAACTTAGCATGCTCAAGCCAAACAACACAGATACAAATGAATGCGTGGAACGAGAATCAAACAAGACAAATGCGCGCGATGATCTAAAACAAGAAGCGTGCACTGCCACGGCGACATCCGTGATGCGCTCGGCCTCTGACGGGTCGTAGCAAACACTCGACCATCTTCTTTGTATTGGCCGAGCCGCCATAGCCGGTGATCACAAAAACGCGGGCCATGTGCCCCTCTCTACCACAACGGAAGCACAATCTAGGTCGGTGACAAGCTCGTGGGACTTTCCCAAAAGTAGCACAAGCGGAAATCGCTCGGGTCCTCCTCTTTGTCGGAGTGAAAAGCGGATGGAGCTCTCCGCTGATCTCTGCTTCGAAGCGCCCTTGGCGGCGCTGCCGCCTCCCGAAAGTCAAACTTCCTCTTACGCCCCACAGTTCTTTGGGACGGGCCCCCTGAGCAGGCGGCAACAACCCGCTCAGCGGGATACTTCCCATTATAGATCGTGGCTAATCGGACAGCCCTAGCATAAGTGTCGGGGGCACGAGCCACGACATCTGGGAAACACCACCGCCTCAATCCGGATATGAACTTCCGAATCTTGACTCTGGGGTGGCGATCAATCGAGGAGCAAAATATCCATACTCCGAGAACTTGCGCTCATATTCCTCAATGGAATCGTAACCACGCTTCGAGTTTCCGGAAGAGCTCCACCATCTTCTCCTGAGCCTCATCACCGATGAAATTTACCTTGAACTCATCCTTGAAGAACTCCCAAGTAGCGGGTGGAGACCCAGTGGTCTCTCGCTCAAGGTGGACTCCCACCACCATCTCATTGTGCCTCCTAGCACATGAGCCGCACATCTCGGCCTCTGAATATCGGGGCACACCATGATCCTAAGGTGTACTCCAAATGGGCAATCCACTGGCCGCCGCTAACGCATCACCGGTGGCATCAAACTTCTCGGGCTTCCACTTCACAAAATCCTTGACCACCTACCCAATTCCTCGGCACCCTCTGCCATATCTCGCCTCTGGGGCTACTTGCTCTGAGGAGCTGGAGAGTGCTACGAGCTCTCTTTGAACCAATCGAGTCACCGCTCGATCTGGGCTCGGGACTCTTCCCGCTGCTTGGCGCCAACAAGGCACAGGTCTCGCCTCTGGTCACTCAACATGCCGACCATAAAAGCCCTCATAGACTCGGCAAACTCTGCTCCAGAGAGCGATCTCACGGCGCTTCGCGCCTCAACGCCCGCTCTAGGCGTAACGGGAGGAGCTGCTGGTGGAATGCCATCGATGTCGGCTTGGGACGATGTCCTGCGATGTCGATCCGATCCCGATACCTCGACCGCTCTCGAACCTCCTCTCCCGGCGCGGCGGGATGGCATCTTGGCGATCTACATCCAAACCAACAACGAATCAAAACACACTTTGTCACCATTCCACAACACCAAACAAGGCATACACTAGATGATAGGTATTGTAAATTCTTAACCCTTTTCCTTTCTAAAACAATAAATCTAGGCGTACTGATGACCGGTATTGAGGTCTTGATGATCATGGAAAACGACCTACAACAAAAGGTCGATCCTACAGAATCTATGACTCTGAGCTCGATACCAATCAGAAAGACCCAGACCAAAAGGGGCTCTAAATGGGCCTTTACCCCAATGCATGTAGTGAAAATAAAAGACATTATGAAAAATACATTTGGATCCCAAGTAAAAACAGAAACATTCAACAACCCAAACATACATTTCTAAAAGCATACTACGATCGAGAGATATATTTAAACCATTAAAACAATCCACAAGTACAAATATGTGGAATCCATAAAGCGTAAGAAAACATCCACGGGGCTCTGTGCCCGTCTACATGCATTCGGGGGAAATAATAAAAAGTGAAGAGTCATGACAATTAAAATAAAATAATCGGAGAGATGACAAGAGTTCCATGATCACAGCTCCTCCTTGACCATCCTGTCTCCGCCTTGATTACTGTGTGGAAAACCACGAGAATAAGGGTGAGTAACGAATTACCAGTAAGAATCCCCAACCGGGGTACAATACGATATACATGATCATCTAGAAGAATGTATGCAAGCTATGAGTACAAACACAGAGCGGAGCACATAGCTTAAGTCCACACTTGGACCTCGGATGCCAACTCGTGGTCTTAGTCCTGAAAATACCACAACACACTAAACGCACTATACGGGAACAAGTCCCGGCCTCGGCTGTCTCTCATCGCCGATACGAAAGGTGCAGCTCTCAAGATCCCGAGGAGCTCTCCACGTCGTGCGCATGTAATGAGCGTAAGCGCGCACCGCATGCTCACCGCAAACTCGGGGTGCGGGTCTAGTGGCAAGCCGCCCGTGTTCGATCACCATGCCTAACTAAATCTCGGATCGGTGTCACCGACATAGGGGTGTGAGACACGGACACGTGAACTATGTCGCATGTACCACCGCACTGAGGCTAAGGAACCGGTCGTGGTAGGCTTACACCGAAGCGGTCCCTTGCCTAACAGTGGCAATCAAGGGCTACGGCCGAACACGCCGAGGGCGTGTCGGCGCCGGGACGAGGCAATGCCAAGTCATCATCCCGACCGTTGGGGCATTTAACGATGCGCCACCCTCACCCAAGATTGCGGGGCCTACCGGTTGGGATAGCTAATCCCTCACGGGTCCAAGGATCTGAGAAGCTGTCTCGAACGTCCTTGCCATAGATGCAAGATACTTTATGCATCGGGCCCTGATGATTCTATCTACCTCAATTCTAAAACCTTAACAATAATAACGATTCAATCAATGCGGTCCAATACGTGCTCATCGATACAAAGAACCTAGCATGATACTACGAAGCAAGAACAGATATCGAACATGCTAGAATAGAACAACCTAGCATGGGCTAACATGAGAAACAATACAAAAGTTCATGCCATCGAGAATTGAGCAGAGCACCTAGGGCTAAACATGCTAGTAATCATACACAGCATACAAAACAACAATCACAAATATACCGCAGGGTCCACACAACCTCGGTAAGAAATCCTTACCTTGGTCGGAAGACTTCTACACACAAATCCTAAGGCTGCGGAACAATCCCGAGCTAGCGAGCGGGAACCTAGCAAACCAACAATAATCGGCATCTAAATATCTAAACAACAATAGAAACAGCAAGCTCGGCTCAAAGGAACTCACGCGCGCGCGACGACCACGAGCTTGGGGCTGCACGCAAGCCGCACGGCAGCAGAGGCCAGCGCGCGCCCAGGCTGGCACGCGCTGCACGGACGGCCGCACTGCGCGCTGCACGCACACGGCAGCGAGGCAGCGCGGCGCAGCGCTCGGCGGCGTCTGGGCGCGCGGCGTATGGCCCGGCGTCACGCGAGCGTCGCGACGCGCCGGGCGCGCGGGCGGCGCTGGCGTCGCGGCAGCGTCGCGACGCGGGTGGCGCGCGGCGCGCGGCGGCGGCTCGGGTGAAGGCCTCTGGCCTTGCGAGCGATCGGACGGCGGCTTCGGCGAAAACTCTGGCGCGATCAGGCGTCACGATCTGTCTTCTTGGACGAAACGACAAAGGCTGCTAGGGACAGATCCAGCGTCGGCGGCGATCGGCTGGACGTCGCGGCGCGGCGAGGACCTCTGGCGTCGGCGATCGGGCGATCTGTCTTCTTTGGGCGAACGGCAGCAAATTTCTTTGGGGACAGATCTGGGGCGTCTGCAGGCTGCCAGCCAGATCTGGGCGTCGCGACAGGCAGCTGCCGTTGATGGAGCCGGCGATCGACGACGAGCTCGGTCTTTGGACTTCCCTCGGTGTTGCACAACACACACACACACAACCCCTTTTTCTTACATTCGGCCAAAGAAACACCCAAATGAGAAGATGAAGAAGACGAAGACTTACCCGGAATGATGATGATCGAACCCAAGAAGATGCAAGGATGAAGAATCAGCAAGGCTATGGAGATGGAGAGCTTGGGCGGCCAAGAGGTGTTTTGGAGAAGAAGATGGAATAACCTAATTCTATTTCATTTAACCAAATGCACCAAAACTCCAAAATCCAAGGTTAACTAAGATGTGATGCAGAAAGAGCAACAAGAGCACCTAATGGCTCAATTGGCACACATCTCTACAAGCTTCCCAAGAGACCCGGGTTCAAACCCCGGCTGCAGCACAATTTCCTTTATTTTTACTTTTGCAACAAACCTTGCTCAAACCAAACCACAAACCCCTACAAAAACCGTCCAATAATTTTAGTAACTGGAAAAGACACAAACGACCCTGACGGCCCGACCAAATTACCAAATTACCCCTAGGGCATACCTGGAAGACCGGGAAGAAAACCTGGGTCGTTACATGCCGAGACGTGTGTCTTCTCGGTTGGTAAATTCCCGAGACTGACCCTTTGGACTTTATGTTATTTTTAGCTGCTGTTGGTTAATTAGGTTGATTTTATTACTTGCTTAGGTTGTCGGGTTCGCTTAGAAGCTCGAGAGTCATCCGCTGATCGTTGGTTCTATTCACTTCCAGGTAAGGATTTCTTACCGGGGTTGTGTGGACCCTGCGAATACTTGATAGCATGCTATGTGTTGTGTTTGTATGAAACTGCTAGTGGATAGGTTGCTTGTTCTTTCTTGTTTTCAGATGGTTTTGCGCTTGTGATTCCTTATATATCCTGTTAGTTTCATGCTAGGGGTTAAATTGTCTCGGCATAACCGTGACCACGTTATCCTGTTAGTGCCATGCTAGGAATTGGTGGGTGATGTATAGTGTAAGAGATTGTAGGGGTAACTAGTGCGTCCCGCTCGGGTAAGACCCCGATGGACATCTGGAGGTGTAAGACCCCGATGGGCATCCTAGGTGTATAAGACCCCGATGGGCATCACTGAGTTGGAGGTGTAAGACCCCGATGGGCATCCTAGGTGTATAAGACCCCGATGGGCATCACTGAGTTGGAGGTGTAAGACCCGATGGGCATCCTAGGTGTATAAGACCCCGATGGGCATCACTGAGTTGGAGGTGTAAGACCCCGATGGGCATCCTAGGTGTATAAGACCCCGATGGGCATCACTGAGTTGGAGGTGTAAGACCCCGATGGGCATCACTGAGTTGGAGGTGTAAGACCCCGATGGGCATCCTAGGTGTATAAGACCCCAGATGAGCATCACCGAGTTGGAGGTGTAAGACCACGATGGGCATCCTAGGTGTATAAGACCCGATGGGCATCAACCGAGTTGGAGGTGTAAGACCCGATGGGCATCCTAGGTGTATAAGACCCCGATGGGCATCACCGAGTTAGAGGTGTAAGACCCGATGGGCATCCTAGGTGTATAAGACCCGATGGGCATCACCGAGTTGGAGGTGTAAGACCTCGATGGGCATCCTAGGTGTATAAGTCCCGATGGGCATCACCGAGTTGGAGGTGTAAGACCCGATGGGCATCCTAGGTGTATAAGTCCCCGATGGGCAACACTTTGAGTCCTAGGTTGTGTAAGGCTCGAATGACACCCAAGTGTGGAACCTAGGGTAGCTGGTAGCTGTAAGCCTCGAATAGGCAAGCCCCAAGAGTGACGTTCTGTTGACCCATCTGTTTGCTCTGAGTCATTGCATGGTTGCATGTCCGTGTGCTAAATGATATGTTTTCGTATTGTACCCGGTTGGGGATTCTTCTTGAGTAACTCGTTGCTCACCCTTATTTTCTGTGGTTTTCCACGAGTAACTTGGGACATCGGCGGGATGGCTAGGGGAGGCTATTTGGATGATCATGGATAGCTGATTCTGGATGCATGTTCTTTTATTGTTTTCTTATGATTTAGCATGTAGTGGGACTTGAGTCCCTAGGAAAAGTACTCAAAAACCTATTTTATGTTTCTCATCTGCTTTCCCTTGAATTGTTTTTAAGAAAGTACTCTTGATCAGTCATCTACTGCTTATTTTAAATGGAATTATATTTTCCTTGTTTTTAATGTACTTACTTCAAGGATTTAAATTTCAAACACTGAATGACGTTTTACATTCCTAGACATGCATGCTAAGTAAGGATCTAGGTTAGAGACCGCTTCTTTTGGGTCGGGTCCTTACAAGAAAACTTCGCATAAAGCTGGTTCTCGCGCAAGGCTGACAAAATCTGCCTTAGATGCGAAGCATGGTCCTCCTTAGACTTAGAATACACAAGAATGTCATCTATGAACACGATGACAAAGCGGTCCAAGAACGCCTTGAACACTCTGTCCATCATGTCCATGAATGCAGCTGGGGCGTTAAATCGATCCGAAAGACATGACTACGAACTCATAATGACCATACCTCGACCTGAAAGCTGTCTTAGGGATATCTGCATCCCGGATCCTTAACTGGTGGTAGCCCGACCTCAAGTCAATCTTTGAAAACACACATGCTCCTTGGAGCTGGTCAAATAGATCATCAATGCGCGGCAGTGGATACTTGTTCTTGATGGTTACCTTATTCAATTCCCTGTAATCGATGCATAGACGCATCGAGCCATCCTTTTTCTTAACAAATAGCACGGGTGCTCCCCACGAGGACACACTCGGTCTGATAAATACTCTGTCAAGCAACTCCTGCAATTGCTCCTTTAACTCTTTCAGTTCAGCTGGCGCCATACGATACGGAGCCTTCGAGATAGGGCGAGTCCCTGGCTCGAGCTTTATTGAGAAATCTACCTCCCTCCTTGGAGGCAGATGTAACGACCCAGGTTTTTCTTCCCGGTCTTCCAGGTATGCCCTAGGGGTAATTTGGTAATTTGGTCGGGCCGTCAGGGTCATTTGTGTCTTTTCCAGTTACTAAAATTATTGGATGGTTTTATGTAGGTTTTTGGAGGGGTTTGAGGTTTGGTTTGAGCAAGGTTTGATGCAAAAGTAAAAATAAAGGAATGTGTCTTTGCAGTAGGGTTTGAACCCGGGTCTCTGAAGCTTGTAGAGATGTGTGCCAATTGAGCCATTAGGTGCTCTTGTTGTTCTTTCTGCATCACATCTTAGTTAACCTTGGATTTTGGAGTTTTGGTGCATTTGGTTAAATGAAATAGAATTAGGTTTATTCCATCTTCTTCTCCAAATCTCCTCTTGGCCGCACAAGCTCTCCCTCTCCATAGCCTTTGCCGATTCTTCCTTCCCTTGCATCTCCTTGGGTTCGATCATCATCATTCCGGGTAAGTCTTCATCCTCTTCATCTCCTCATTTGGTTATTGATCTTTGGCGAAGGTAAGAAGTAGAGTGTTGTGTGTGTTTGTGTTGATTGCGGCCGGTAGAGAGAAGCGGCGGCATAGATCGCCCCTGTCGCACTGACGCCCGGCGGACAAAGCGGCCTTTCGCGAGCACCGTCCACACGCCGCCGTGCACGGATCGCCCGAGATCCGTTGAGCGGCCCCTGCCGTCGCACGGATCGCCCGGTCTGTTGAAGCGGCCCTCCGCGCGCCATCGCTCGCGAATCGTGCGAATCGCGCCCAGCGAGAGACGCCATATCGTGCGGATCGCGCCCAGCCAAGAGCGAGACGCCAGACGCTGGCGCCGCGCGCCGCCGCGCAGAGCTGCTTCGCCGCGCAGCGCCACCTGCGTCGCGTCGCGCGCCTCGCCGCGCCCGCGCCGCGCGCGCGCTTCGCCCGAATCTGCTCGCCGCCGCGCCCGAGCGCTTCGCCAGCCTGCTGCGCGTCCACTGCCGTCACCGTGCCAGCAGCACCAGCGCGTCCGTCCTGCCCTCTGCTGCGCGCCCAGCGCGGCAGCAGCCAGCCTGCGCGTGCCCGGCTTGCAGCGGCTCCAAGCTCGTGTCGCCGTGCGCGTGAGTTCCCCGAGCCGAGCTTGCTGTTCTTTTATTGTTTAGACGTTTTAGATGCTGATTATTATTGGTTGCTAGGTTCCCGCTCGCTAGCTCTGGGATTGTTCATGACTTAGGATTTGTGTGTAGAAGCCTCCCGGACCAAGGTAAGGATTTCTTCTACCGGAGTTGTGTGGGCCTGCGGTATATTTGTGATTGTTGTTTTGTATGCTTGTGTATGATTATTAGCATGTTTAGCCCTAGGTGCTCTGTTAAATTCTGATGGCATGAACTCTTGTATTGTTTCTCATGTTAGCCCATGCTAGGTTGTTCCATTCTCGGCATGTTCGATATCTGTTCTTGCTTCGTAGTATCATGCTAGGTTCCTTGTATCTATTGAGCACGTATTGATCGCATTGATTGAATTATTATTATTGCTATGGTTTAGAGTTCGGTAGGTAGCATCATCCGGGCCGGATGCATAACGTAACTTGCATCCCGACAGGACGATGCGAGATGGTACTCCGTCCCGATCCCGTTAGGGTTTAGCAAACCCTAACGGTGGCCTACAATCTTGGGTGAGGGTGGCAAATCGTTAATTGCCCCAGCGGTCGGGATGATGACTTGGCATTGCCTCGTCCCGGCGATCGGCACGTCCTCGGCGTGTTCGCCGTAGCCCTTGATTGCCACTGTTAGGGCAAGGACCGCTTCTGGTGTAAGCCTACCACGGCCGGTTCCTTTAGCCTCGAGTGCGGTGGTACAGTGACATAGTTCACGTGTCCGTGTCTCACACCCTATGTCGGTGACACCGATCCAGAGATTAGTTAGGCATGGTGATCAACACGGGCGGCTTGCCACTAGACCCGGCACCCCGAGTTTGCGGTAGCATGCGGTGCGCGCTTACGCTCATTACAACGCCAATCGGAGAGCTCCTCGGGATCTTGAGCGAGTGCACCTTTCGTGTCGATGATGATGGCCGAGGCCGGGACTTGTTCCCGTATAAGCGCGTTTAGTGTGTTGTGGTATTTCCGGACTAAGACCACGAGTTGGCATCCGAGGTCCAAGTGTGGACTTAGCTATGTGCTCCGCTCTGTGTTTGTACTCATAGCTTGCATACATTCTTCTAGATGATCATGTATATCGTATTGTACCCGGTTGGGGATTCTTCTTTGGGTAATTCGTTACTCACCCTTTATTCTGTGGTTTTCCACGGTAATCAAGCGCGAGACAGGATGGTCAAGGAGGAGGCGTGATCATGGAATCCTGCTTGTCATCTCTCGACTATTTTATTTTATCATGACTCTTGACTTTTGTTATTTCCCTGAATGCATGTAGACGGGCACAGAGCCCCGTGGATGTTTTCTTACGTTTTATGGATTCCAGCATATTTTGTACTTGTGGATTGTTTTAATGGTTTAAATAAATCTCTGATCGAGTATGCTTTTAGAAATGTATGTTTTGGTTGTTGAATGTTTCCGCTTACTTGGAATCCGAAATGTGTTTTTCATAATGTCTTCTATTTTCAATACATGCATTGGGGTAAAGGCCATTTAGAACCCCTTTTGGGTCGGGTCTTTACAGCAGACCAGGCAACTCTTCAGGAAAAACATCTGCAAACTCTTGCACAATGGGCACTTGCTTAACAGATAACTGACCACGACTTACTTCGGACAACTTAGCTACAAAGCCCCAAGCTCCTCGAGCTAGCTAACGGTGAGCTTTAACTGCCGAAATCACTGGCGGACACAACCCACTCTGGGTGCCACGGAATCTAAAGCTAGGCACCGCTCGGCGGCACGAACAGACTCTCCTTCCGTGGCGGTCAATCATCGCGTGGTTATCAGCTAACCAATCCATGCCGAGGATTACATCAAAATCACTCATAGCCAATACTATGAGCGTAACCTGCAGGGACTCGTTGGAGACCTGTATCCAACCGTCCTTTACTTTCTGACTGGCCAACATACTAGCTCTCGAAGGGGTAGCCACAGATAACTCAAAACCTAGGTGTTCTAAAATCATGCAAGCATGCTCAGCAAAAACGGCAGAAACAAAAGAATGCGTGGAACCAGAATCAAACAACACAAAGGCAAAGTGATCAAGAACTAGGAGCGTACCTGCCACTGCGGCCCCGGCTTGCTCAGCCTCCCGACGGGTTGTAGCATACACTCCCCTGCTGCTGAGCAGGCTGCGCAACTACTGCTTTCTTGTTGCAATACCGGGCCTGATGCCCTTTCTAACCACAGTTATAGCAAGCCCTAGGGTTACCTCCACAAGGACCCCAATGCGGCTTCCTACAAGGTTTACAAAACTGTGTCGGCCTCCCTATGCCCTGCTGGCGAGCCTGATCACGACTGCGGTCCCGATGCTGGTCTCGGCCCTGATAAGAACCCTGGTGGCGCTGACCGCCCACACGACCACTACCTCCAGAATCAAACTTACGCTTCTGGCCCGAGTACGCTGGGCCTTTCGCACGCAAAACACTAGCAACTTGTTCTGGAGGATACTTACCATCATAAATCGTTGCCAGCTGCACAGCCTTGGCAAAAGTCTCTGGGGCCTGCGCCCTAACATCCTGAGACACTCCCTGTCTCAAGCCCGCAATAAACTTCCGATCTTGAGCTCAGGGGTAGCAATTAAATCGCGTGCTAAGTACCCATACTCAGAAAACTTTTTCTCATAAACCTCGATTGAATCGGAACCTTGCTTAAGGTTTGAAAATAGCTCAATCATCTTCTCTTGGGCTTCTTCACTGATAAATTTTGCCTTGAATTCTGCCTTGAAGAACTCCCAGGTAGCCGGTGGGGACCCGGCCGGTCTCTCACTCAAGGTGGAATCCCACCACCACTTAGTCAGTCGGCTAACACATGAGCGAAAGACAATGAGCTCACGCACCTCAGGACAAGCCATCACCATGAAGGTATACTCCAGCTCAGCTATCCATCTAGCTGCTACCAACGGTTCTCCAGGGCCACTAAACTTCTCAGGCTTCCATTTGACAAAATCCTTCAGCCACTTGCCCAAGTCCTCAGCACCTTCTGCCACAACGGCCTCATTCACAATCGGTTCCTGTGGAACTGGCGGTGCTGGTGGCACTATAGTCCTCTGCTGAACCAATTCAGTCAGCTGCTCTATCTGAACTCGGGACTCTTCCCTCTGCGCGGCTAACAAAGCGTGCGTTTCAGCTCTCTGTTCGGCCCTCTGGTCAGCTAGCAACACATCCATAAGAGCCCTCATGGACTCTGCAAAAGCTACTCCTGGTGCAGCCTCTCGAGGCTCAGATGCCTCCACGCCCTCCCCGGGCAACACAACGAAGGGCACATGGGTGGCCTAACATCTCGCCGGCTTGGGACGACATCCTCCAAAGTGTCATAATCGATACGAGTGCCCTGAGCGGTCGGCCTCGACCCTCCCCGCCCTCTGCGAGTAACTGGCATGCTGACAATCTGCACCCAGCTAACAATGAGTCAGAACCGGTTTTCCTTCCCTACAACAACAAGTCACGATCATGCAAGTGCAAATAGTATTGTAATTCTTAGCCCTTAACCTTATGGACAAACACGATGGTCCGTCATCGAGCGATGATCATGGAAAACAACCTGCAATTGCAGGTCAGTCTACAAAACCTATGACTCTGAGCTCTGATACCAACTGTAAGGACCCGACCAAACTAACGGTCTCTAACCTAGATCCTTTCTTAGCATGCATAAATAAAATATGAAATCACTTATAGAGAGTACCAATTTAAAACTTTTCATTCAACACAACTAAGTTCAAGCATAAAATCCATTAAGCAAAACCAACAAGTAAAGTGACTGTTCGGTACTTTCAAGAAAATCAAGGAAACAGTCCGAGAAGTCTTAAACAAGTTTTTGAATGAATGATATTCTAATGACTCCAGTCCAACTACATGCTAAACCAACAAAAACATAATAAAGTTAAATAGTCTCAGAGTTGGGTCGTCCATGATCATCGAGCAGCCTCCTCCTAGCCATCCCGCCTCTCTGTCCCAAAGTTACCCGGTGGAAGGACACGAGAAAAATAAGGGTGAGCAATGTATTACTCAAGAAGAATCCCCAACCGGGGTACAATACGCAAACATAGCATTTAGCACACCGACATGCAACCATACAATGACTTAGGACAAACCAGGTTGTTTAGGCTAAGAGCTAACACTAGAGTGGCTTTGCCAAGGGCTTACAATTACAACTGCCCTCTAGCTTCTACACTGGATGCCCATCGGGTCTTACACCTCAATCAATGATGCCCATCGGGTCTTACACATACGGATGCCCATCGGGTCTTACACCTCAATCAATGATGCCCATCGGGTCTTACACATACGGATGCCCATCGGGTCTTACACCTCTAGCCATCAATGCCGACTGCCCTCGACGGGTCTTACACATCTAGGATGCCCTTCGGGGTCTTACTCCAACTAGGATCTCGAGAGATGCCCATCGGGTCTTATACTCTCGGCTACATACGGAATCGATGCAAAGGCCCATCGAGGACTTACCTAATTTTTAGATCACCCCCCAAGCACTAACATAAAACTAATAGATTATAATAGGAACACCAAAGACAACACAAACACCGGAAGCAAGAGGAAATATGTAACCTATCCACTAGAAATTTATACAATCACAAGGTAAGACTTGCTAGCAATTATACGCAGGATCCACACACCCCCTCGGTAAGGAACCCTTACCGAAGCAAGCAGAGAAATATCAATCACACCCAACAAGTGACCCTCGAGCTTCTATGCGATCCCAAGCAACCTAAGCAAGTAATAAAATCACCCCGATTAAACAATCGTGACTATTATCTCAAGGTTAAAGAGAGAGGAGGCTCGAGATTTACCAACCGTGAAGGCAACAAGCTCGACACCAAGCTATCACGGCGGCGAAGCTCTCGGCGGGCGCGCGCGCGCGCGAGGCAAGCGAGAGGGGCTCGCTGGGGCGTCGGGCGCTATCGGCCGATCTTTATCCACGAGCTCGGACGCGATCGTCAGTGCACACGACGGCTGGCGCGGGCGCTGGCGTCTGGACATGGGCGTCTGGCGTACGCGCGGCGAGCTCGCTACTGGACGGCAGCGCGAAGGACGAGCCGGGCGACGCGGGGAGATCGCTTTGAGACGGCGCGGGCGGACGCGCGAGGCAACGCGGCGAGATCGCTACCGGGCGCGCGCGACGGCGCGGGCGACGCGCGGCGAGATCGCTGCTGCGATGGATCTCGCTGCGAGTGGCTCGCCGACGCTTTGAAATTTGGCATTCTGCGCTAGGTAGAGCAACGACGCAAGTGATCAGTGGGCGGTCACGAAGGGACGGCGGCTAGCAAGGGCGACGACGGCGCTAGGCGGCGAGGCAAGGGTCTAGGCGACGGCTAGGGTGAGAAGAAGAGGGTGGGTGGCTAGGGTTTTTCTTTTTTCCTTCTCTTTTCTCCTCTTTTCTTTTCCTTCCTAAAATTAAATCAACTTTGGAGAAATCTCAAAATCCCTTCCCATGGCTTCCCTTCTTCGAGTCCTAGTTGACGCTTAATTTTCCTTTAATTAAATCCAATCTTCCAATTCCCTTAAGTCTAAGGCCCGAATCTCCCAAGGAACCCTTAAAAGAAATTTCTTATTTCACCCCCGACCAATAAACTGCCAAAACCTTAACAAATCCCACTGCTCCTGGAAATAATGCTACAAAAACCTTATCTCACAATTAACAGAAATTCGGGCTGTTACAAATACGAAAACATCTCATTTAGCACAAGTACATGCAACCATACAACGACTTGGAGCAAATAGTTGGGTTAGACCATACGCCCCTCCTAAAGCTTGCCTATTCGAAGGCTTACAGCTATAACTACCCTAGGTTCTACACCTGGATGCCCTTCGGGCCTTACACAACCTAGGACTCAATGCTGCCCATCGGGGACTTACACACCTAGGATGCCCATCGGGGTCTTACTCCTCCAACTCAGTGATGCCCTCCGGGGTCTTATACACCTAGGATGCCCATCGGGGTCTTACACCTCCAACTCAGTGATGCCCATCGGGGTCTTATACACCTAGGATGCCCATCGGGGTCTTACACCTCCAACTCAGTGATGCCCATCGGGGTCTTATACACCTAGGATGCCCAGCGGGGTCTTACATCTCCAACTCAGTGATGCACATCGGGGTCTTATACACCTATAATTCAGTGATGCCCATCGGGGTCTTATACACCTAGGATGCCCATCGGGGTCTTACACCTCCAACTCAGTGATGCCCATCGGGGTCTTATACACCTACAACTCAGTGATGCCCATCGAGGTCTTATACACCTAGGATGCCCATCGGGGTCTTACACCTCCAACTCAGTGATGCCCATCGGGGTCTTATACACCTAGGATGCAAATTGGGGTTTTACACCTCCAACTCAGTGATGCCCATCGAGGTCTTATACACCTAGGATGCCCAACGGGGACTTACACCTCCAACTCAGTGATGCCCATCGGGGTCTTATACACCTAGGATGCCCAACGGGGTCTTACACCTCCGGATGTCCATCGGGGTCTTACCCGAGCGGGACCTACACTAGTTACCCCTACAACCCTCTACACTATACGACACCTGTCTAAACCTAACATGGATCTAACAGCATTCAACGGAGAACATGGATATGTCAGGATGGAAGAACGTAGCACGGAACTAATAGAATACAACATAAAGCATGGAGATGATAGGATGGAAGAACGTAGCACATAACCAACGGAATGCGAACATAACACGAACATGAATCAAAAGCAAGCATGATGCCTATCCACTAGAAACTCATACAGTTACAATAATCAATATGCTATCAAGTGTTCGCAGGGTCCACACAACCCCGGGTAAGAAATCCTTACCTTGAAACAAGTGGAAAAATAGCTATCACGAGTCAAGAAGCAACTCTCGAGCTCCTAAGCGAACCCGAGCAACCTAAGCATTTAATAAAACATCCTAATTAAATAAACAACAATCAGCAGCTCAGGGTCCAAAAGAGAAAAGACTCGGGAATACCAACGGTGAAGTCACGGGGTCTCGGCAGCCAGGGGGCAGGATGGACGCTGCTGGTGCAGCAGGGGCGCTGGGCGTTGGCTCGGGCGCACTGCAAGGCGAGCAGACGCGCTGGAGCGGGCGCACGGGGACAACGCGTCTAGGCTGTGGGGCAGCGCGCGACGCGTCTGGGCTGCGGAACGGCGCGCGGCGCGAGCGGCAGGGCTAGGCGGCAGCGAGCGGCGTCGAGCAAAGCGAGCGTCGGCGCGGGCGATGCGAGGGATCGAGCGACTGGTGCGCGGCGGTCTGTGGCCCACTGGTTTGAGGCGATGATGGGCGGCCTGGGCTGGGTGGTGCGGCGCGACTGGGCAGCCTGGGGTGTGGTGGCTCGGCTGGGCCCCTTGGCTTGGTTTCAAGGCTTGGTGCGGCTAGGGTTTGGAGAGAGAAAGGGAGAGAGAGAGAGAGAGAGAGAGAGATGCAAAAACAAGGGGAATGGGATTTTCTTTCTTTTTTTTTCCTATTTTAAATAGGCCTAAAATCCCTTCCCAAGGCTTCCTCCTTCGAGACCCGGCTGAAACGACTTTCCTCCTAAATAAAAACTCATGTTATCCAAGTTTCCACTTCACCATCCAGGGCAAGGGTTCAAACACAAAGGAAACACTTAAATAATAAATAATTTTTGCTATTATCTAAAATGCTCCCAAACTTCTAAACAACTAGCCCAAACTCGTTGGGTCTTGCAACCATCAACAATCAAGCTTCGACGAAGGCAGGAAGAACCCCGAAGTCCTGAAAATCCACATACCCTGCTCTAGGGAGCAAAAGACCAAAATACCCCTAAGGGTTCAAATAGCTCTAACGGCCCATCCGAACATCCGAATAATGAACCGGAAACACCTGGTGTAAAGACCCGACCCAAAAGGGGCTCTAAATGGGCCTTTACCCCAATGCATGTAGTGAAAATAAAAGACATTATGAAAAATACATTTCGGATTCCAAGTAAAAACAGAAACATTCAACAACTAAAACATACATTTCTAAAAGCACACTCGATCGTAGATTTATTTAAACCATTAAAACAATCCACAAGTACCAATATCTTGGAATCCATAAAACGTAAGAAAACATCCCGGGGCTCTGTGCCTGTCTACATGCATTCGGGAAATAATAAAAAGTGAAGAGTCATGATAATTAAAATAAAACAATCGTGAGATGACAAGAGTTCCATGATCATAGCTCCTCCTTCACCATCCCGTCTCCCGCTTGATTACACTGTGGAAAACCACGGAATAAGGGTGAGTAACGAATTACCCAGTAAGAATCCCCAACCGGGGTACAATACGATATACATGATCATCTAGAAGAATGTATGCAAGCTATGAGAACAAACTCAGAGCGGAGCACATAGCTAAGTCCACACTTGGTCCTCGGATGCCATCTCGTGGTCTTAGTCCGGAAAATACCGCAACACACTAAACGCACTATACGGGAACAAGTCCCGCCTCACTGTCTCACCGCCGATCACGAAAGGTGCACTCGCTCAAGATCCCGAGGAGCTCTCCGATCGGCGCCAGAATGAGCGTAAGCGCGCACCGCATGCTCCGCAAACTCGGGGTGCCGGGTCTAGTGGCAAGCCGCCTGAGTTCACCACCATGCCTAACTAAATCTCTCCGGATCGGTGTCACCGACATAGGGTGTGAGACTGGACACGTGAACTATGTCACCGTACCACCGCACTTGAGGCTAAGGAACCGGTCGTGGTAGGCTTACACCAGAAGCGGTCCTTGCCCTAACAGTGGCAATCAAGGGCTACGGCCGAACACGCCGAGGACGTGTCGATCGCCGGGGGCGAGGCAATGCCAAGTCATCATCCCGACCGTTGGGGCATTTAACGATCGCCACCCTCACCCAAGATTGCGGGGCCTACCGGTTGGGATAGCTAATCCCTCACGGGGTCCAAGGACGGAGAACTATCTCGAACGTCCTTGCCATAGATGCAAGATACTTTATGCATCGGGCCCGATGATTCTATCTACCTCAATTCTAAACCTTAACAATAATAACGATTCAATCAATGCACCAATACGTGCTCATCGGATACAAAGAACCTAGCATGATACTACGAAGCAAGAACAGATATCGAACATGCTAGAATAGAACAACCTAGCATGGGCTAACATGAGAAACAATACAAGAGTTCATGCGATCAGAATTGAACAGAGCACCTAGGCTAAACATGCTAGTAAACATACACAGGGCATACAAAACAACAATCACAAATATACCGCAGGTCCACACAACCCCTGTGAAGAAATCCTTACCTTGGTCGGAAGACTTTTACACACAAATCCTAAGTCTGCGGAACAATCCCGAGCTAGCGGCGGAACCTAGCAAACCAACAATAATCGGCATCTAAAATATCTAAACAACAATAGAACAAGCAAGATCGGCTCGGAACCGACGCGCGCGACGACCACGAGCTTGGGGCGCTTGGCAAGCCGCTCGGCAAGGTGGCGGGCGCTGCGCCGCTACCGCACGGCAGAGGACACGCGCTACCGTTGCTTGCGCTACCGCACGGCACGACGGACACGCTACCGCACGGCAAGGGTTTCACGCGCGGCGCGTCTCGACGGCGCGCGGCGCGCCAGCGCGTGGCGCAGCGCGCGCGCGAGCGTCGAGCGAAGCGGCGCGAGCAAGCGGACACGGCGAGGGCGTCGGCGAGCGATCGTACCGGCCGACGCGCCGGCGCTGGCGAGACCTCTGGCGTCGCGAGCGACGGCGATCTCTTCTTTGGGCGACCCGCGAGGCCTGCTGGGCGTGTCTGGCGCGCGGCAGGGCGGTGGCTCGACCGACCTGGGCGTCGCGACAAAGGCTGCTCGACCGATCTGGGCGTCGCGACAGGGCCTGGCTCGACCGATCTGGGCGTCGCGGCGGTGGCTCGACCGATCTTGGCGTCTGAGTGGTTGAGGATGATGGTCGCTCCTCTCTCGGTTGCACAACACACACACACACACAACCCCTTTTTCTTACATTCGGCCAACAAACACCCAAAAGAGAAGATGAAGAAGACGAAGACTTACCCTAATGATGATGATCGAACCCAAGGAGAGGCAAGGATGAAGAACTCGGCAAGGCTATGGAGATGGAGAGCTTGGGCGGCCAAGAGGTGTTTTTGGAGAATAAGATGGAATAACCTAATTCTATTTCATTTAACCAAATGCACCAAAACTCCAAAATCCAAGGTTAACTAAGATGTGATGCGAGAAGAGAAACAAGAGCACCTAATGGCTCAATTGGCACACCTCTCTACAAGCTTCCCAGAGACCGGGTTCAAACCCCACTGCAAACAATTTCCTTTATTTTTTACTTTTGCAACAAACCTTGCTCAAACCAAACCACAAACCCCTCCAAAAACCTACAAAAACCATCCAATAATTTTAGTAGCTGGAAAAGACACAAACGACCATGACGGCCCGACCAAATTACCAAATTACCCCTAGGGCATACCTGGAAGACCGGGAAGAAAAACCTGGGTCGTTACACCTGGGAAACCGAAATAGAAAACTGGGCCGTTACAATACTCCCTCCTTTTAAGACTTTCGTCCACGAAAGTCCTAAGACGAAAACAACTTTAGGTAATCTCCACTGTTCCATAACCAACCAAACTCCCGGTTAAGACAACACTAAACCGTCTTCGAAAACCAAACCCCCCCCCCCCTTGGGTTCCCAAAGGATCAAAGCCACTAGCCATCCAGTCTGCCACAAACTATCTCAATCAAGACTGGGCTTACACTGAACTCTTAAGAAATAGATGCGATAGTGCTAAACGGAAATCCACATCCTCAAACTTGCACTAGCTCTCAAACGGTCAAGAAATCTTAGGGCTCACTTAACCCTGCTAGCCCAACTCGGAACGCCTCTCTAAGGCGCTACTCTCAGCAACCTCGTGGACGGGTCACAAGCTCTAAAACTCTACGCCATGCACCGGCATAACTTCTCTGAATGCTCACAGCTGTTATCAAACAGCCTCGACCCTACACCATGCTGACCAACAACCAACCTCCTGTGTTTGAAACTAAACGACCTACTCTTACTTCACAAGAGACCAGCGAACCCCATTGTTTGCCTACCATCTTTACGAAATCCAAATCGACCACCAATCTGGTGACTGATCTTAAAGGCAAACTTCTCCAACCAACACGCGTCCACGACACTTAAGCAACCATCTTAAGAGAAATCGAAACACCAAAGCCAAGGGGCACTTTCCTGGTTCACCAAACGGCTAACACCACTCACACTAGCTGAATCTTCAGCTACGGCCACCCCTGAACGACAAGGTCCAGGAAAAGGCTCCACTCAGCCAAACTAATAAACTGAAGCCCCTCATCGGCCGACAACAACTTCCCAATGCTATCCGATCAGCCATCGCCTAAGAGAATATCGCGAGACAGAAAACAAACAACATACCTCTCTCTCGAGAATCTCGAGCGGCAAGGAATAAAACATTGCGCGACTACTATCAACACAACACCTCGAGGATAACAACTCAAAGGTTTTCCCAACCAATGCCAGGGCACCTCGGTGCCAACCCACTCGACTGTGGCTCAACTATAACGCCGACTGCGAACGCACAACAACTAGGAACAAAGCCCAAGAAGGGCTTGCTCTGCAGAAACTCAACCCAAGCTTATAACGAGCAAGGCTCGCCTCCAAGCTGCCACTCAACTCTTAAGCCCACTTGGCTACTCAAGGACTTCCTCCTTTAGCTTAGACCTACTCCTTTTCCAACCAGAAACTCCACACTCGAAACATCCCGAGGAATAACGATAACGACAACCACAAAGCTTGCGGATCATGATCAACACCAATCAAGCAAGACTACCCCAAAAGTTAATACTCGAAACTGGCATCCACGGTGCAACTCAATGATCACAGAAGCTAGGGGTTCTTCAAACCCCAAAGATCCATCAAATAATCAAGCAACAACTTAACCGATTAGCTTTGGCTATCCACGAGACCTCACGAGGTCGAACAACTTGCCGCTTGCTAATAACACTACACGTGGTTTCCCTGGCTAGAGGTGGCTTCTGCGCCACTCTGCTCAACTTCACAACTCGGGAGTCGCTGCGACTCGATAAACGGGGATGATTCCTTAGCAACGGACTTCCGATGGATAGGGAACTACACACAAGCTCATTTGTCTTGCTCAAACTCAAAGGCACCAACAGCCAACGCTCTCGGAAGCAACACCAGAGGGAGTCCACAACTGATTGGACCACCTAGCCAGAACTAACAGTACTTACTCAACCACCGGGGGAGGGGTCAACTCCCAAAACTTCCTGACTAGGAACAGGTCCTCAGGGCAATGCCCTCTTGCTCGAACCGAGCTAGCTCTTGAAACAACAAGAGAACCAAAACTTTGTCAACACCAAACACCAACTAGCCACCTCACCGGAACCAATCCGGACTCTACTCCAAACAAACACTAGCTTGCTAGTCTACCAAATCTGCAAGCAACTCACCCGAGGAACACTTTGCTCAGGTGGTCGAGCTCTGGAGAGGCTCTTCACAACCTAAGGATCCTCCGATCACCCTCCGACACACACGGTCGTCAAACGATCTAATAGACAACCGGCTACACGGGCACAACCCTCTCCAGCATCTCAACTACGCTGGCCAACTCCAACTGCTTGAAAACCAAGAGGACCGGAAACGCTACAAAATGCGCCATCCTCCTACTCAAACATTAGCCACAACAAACCTTCTGCCCAAGGTAAGGATCCGAACAACTCTCTTAGCCATGACGGTCAGAAACTACGCGGCTTTGCTACCACCGCTCTTGTTCAGTTCCAACTGAACTCTAACCAAGCTAAGGTCCAACTAGCAAAACTTGCTTAAACAACAACCCGGCTACGAGCACGACATCCTTACAACCAAAGCTAGGGCACTTGCCAAGAACTAAAGTCTTGACACCTCAAAGACTGAGCACTGGTTCCTCAACACGAACCTCTCGTGGTTTCACAAACATAAACCACGGAACGAGCTACAAAAAGTACACACGCCATGCGGTTCCAACTGATTCCTTAAGATCCAAAGCCAACAAGGACTTTCACACAGGGCAACTTTTGCCTCCAACAGAGCCATTACTAACCAGGGAGCAACAAGAGTTCAAACCCTCTCGGGCCAACTCACCACGAAAAGCCACATTGGCCAACTCACTCTTACAACAGCACATCCATACCAAACTAACATATCTCAAGCCAATGTGCCCACTAAACGTGCTCCGATCAGCCATCCAACTCATGGCTCTAACACTGGATCAATCACGCATCCTCGATGCTAACACTACCCATACTAGGGTAACTCAAAGGGTAGCCGAATCATGCTACCAACAAACTGGCTCACAAGCTCACAAACAGGCCCGAGAACTCGAACGCGCTAGCTCTTAACAGCCTACAACATCCTTTGGTACCCAACTCTCGGTGACCCTGAAATGCTCCTACTTTCCCTCAAAAACCTCATACTTGTAGTCCTCTAACTACCACCTAGCTAGATCTCTTACGCAACCCAAACAGGTGCAACCTCAGGAAATGGGTACAAGACTAGCGGGGATGCTATACTCTCGGCGACCATGGAACCTCCTGCATGAAAGTGCCAACTGGCCTGAATCTAGGCCTCCTCTCAAAGCTTGGTGCCAACAGGCACTACATCCTTTACAACACAAATCAGCCCTAAACGAGCTTTATACCCCTCTGAGGAAAAGGAAGGTCACACTCCAATTGACGGGGCAATGGCACTTAGCACAAGAGTACAAATACTCGAGCAGTCTAATCTCTGGCATCTCGCCTAACAGACATGCCACGGCCTACTCCTGCATCCCACTCGATGCTCAACAATAGCTCAGGCCAACTCCTGCATCCCACTCGATGCTCAACAAAAGCTCAGGCCAACTCCTCGGGTGGCAACAACTTGTTCCACAATTGGAACATCCAAACAAAAGAGTGCTCCACTCTACTAGCCCGCTGAAATCCACAAACGGATTAAGCCCTGACAAGCAAACTCCACACTACACCCTGGCTACGAGGGTACTAAAAGAACTGGCTGTAAAACGACAGCAGGCTTGCAAGGGGACAGGATGTCTCTACATCCTTCTCAAAAGCTACTAACACGGCAACTTGCCAATCGACCGGGCGACTGGTGGAGACTCTGCTGGTCCACCTCTCTCAAGGGACTTCCACCACCAAACTGTTGTATCAACAGCACCAGAACGGCACGCCTTGGCCTTTGAACATCAAGTCATCCCAACACTCGGATGATAAACTCCATCCTGGCCAACCACCTCGCTTCTGCTTGCCAAACTCAGCGGCTCGAATAATGCCAACTAACTCATCAAAGATGAACTCTGCTGATCAAGCCCTTCCGGAAACCTCCGGGGTTACTGGAGCTACTAGGGGGTGTCTCCTAAATAAACTCTGTCAACTGGGCTATCTGCACCCGGGACTCCTCACTACGCGCTACAATCTGCGCTTGGGTCTCCGCCCTCTGATAGCTAAAAGACCTGCCATCAACTCTCTCATGGCGGGAGCACACTTTGCTCAAGGAGTCTCGCTCTGAGGTAGACTATCCTCTACCCCCTGCTCTTGGTCAAGCTCAATCGCCAGGCCAAAAGCGCCCTACGGGTCTAGACAACCCTGGACGTGGTCTCAACAACAACACGATAAGTCCAACTCCTCGGTTGGACATACCAAACGTCCCTACTCCTCAATGTGTAATCAACAACTGGCGGTCTACACAAAGCATAAAAACTAGCCCACGTTGGGGCTCTCACTGCCCAACAAGGGAAACACATGTATACTAGATGTAGTATTGTAATTCTTAACCCTTAACCTTAAACTTACGGACATACCTGATGGCTGTCGGAGCGCTGATTATCATGGAAACAACCTACAAGCTGCGCAGTCGTCTACATAACCTATAACTCTGAGCTCTGATACCAACTGTAAGGACCCGACCCAAGAAGCGGTCTCTAACCTAGATCCTTACTTAGCATGCATGATTAAGAATGTAAAACGTCATTTACAGCTCCAAATTTAAAACCTTGTAATCAACAATTTAAAACAAAAACCATAATTCCAATAAATAAAACCATCAAGTAAGTGACTGATCAGGACTTTCTTAAAACAATCCAGGAAACGGTTTGTGAACATAAAATAGTTTTATGAGTGTTTTCCTAGGGACTCAAGTCCCACTACATGCTAATTCATAAAAACAGTAAAAGAATGTGCAATCTCAGAGTCAGCTATCCATGATCATCCAGCAGCCTCCTCCTAGCCATCCAGCCTCTGTCCCAAGTTACCTGGTGGAAAACCACAGAAAAAAAGGGTGAGCAACGAGTTACTCAGTAAGAATCCCCAACCGGGGTACAATACGAAAACATCTTATTTAGCACAAGTACATGCAACCATACAACGACTTGGAGCAAATAGTTGGGTTAGACCATACGCCCCTCCTGGAGCTTGCCTATTCGAAGGCTTACAGCTATAACTACCCTAGGTTCTACACCTGGATGCCCTTCGGGCCTTACACAACCTAGGACTCAGTGCTGCCCATCGGGTTCTTACTCCTCCAACTCAGTGATGCCCTTCGAGGTCTTATACACCTAGGATGCCCATCGGGGTCTTACACCTCCAACTCAGTGATGCCCATCGGGGTCTTATACACCTAGGATGCCCATCGGGGTCTTACACCTCCAACTCAGTGATGCCCATCGGGGTCTTATACACCTAGGATGCCCATCGGGGTCTTACACCTCCAACTCAGTGATGCCCATCGGGGTCTTATACACCTACAACTCAGTGATGCCCATCGGGGTCTTATACACCTAGGATGCCAATCGGGGTCTTACACCTCCAACTCAGTGATGCCCATCGGGGTCTTATACACCTAGGATGCCCATCAGGGTCTTACACCTCCAACTCGGTGATGCCCATCGAGTCTTATACACCTAGGATGCCCATCGGGACTTACACCTCCAACTCGGTGATGCCCATCGGGTCTTATACACCTAGGATGCCCATCGGGTCTTACACCTCCTGATGTCCATCGGGGTCTTACTCGGCGGGACCTACACTAGTTACCCCTACAACCCTCTACACTATACGACACTGTCTAAACCTAACATGGATCTAACAAAGATTCAACGGAGAACATGGATATGTCAGGATGGAAGAACGTAGCACGGAACTAATAGAATACAACATAAAGCATGGAGATGACAGGATGGAAGAACGTAGCACATAACCAACGGAATGCGAACATAACACGAACATGAATCAAAAGCAAGCATGATGCCTATCCACTAGAATCTCAAACAGTTATAATAATCAATATGCTATCAAGTGTTCGCAGGGTCCACACAACCCCGGGTAAGAAATCCTTACCTGGAAACAAGTGGAAAAATAGCTATCACGAGTCAAGAAGCAACTCTCGAGCTCCTAAACGAACCCGAGCAACCTAAGCATTTAACAAAATATCCTAATTAAATAAACAGCAACCAGCAGCTCAGGGTCCAAAAGAGAAAAGACTCGGGAATACCAACGGCGAAGTCACGGGGTCTCGACAGCCAGGGGGCAGGATGGGCGCTGCTGGTGCAGCAGGGGCGCTGGGCGTTGGCGCTGGGGGCGCTGGCGCTGCTCGGCGCCACGGCAAAGCGCGCGAGCAGACGCTAAGCGAGAGCGCCGCGACGGACAACGCGTCTAGGCTGTGGGGCGCGTAGCGCGACTCGTCCGGAGCTCTGAGCAGCGCGCGCGCGAGCGCAGGCTAGGCGCGCAGAGCGCGCGTCGGCGAAGCGGGCGTGCCAGTGAAGGGTCGACGAGGGGATCGAGCAACTGGTGCGGGCGGTCGCGTGCAATACTGGCCGGGCGATGGGCGATGGGCGTCTGGGCTGCTGGCTGGTGGTGGTGCGCGCGATCGGGCGGCTGGGTGTAGTGGCTCAGTTGGGCTCTTTGGCTTGGTTCCAAGGCTTGGTGCGGCTAGGGTTTGGAGAGAGAGAGGGAGAGAGAGAGAGAGAGAGAGATGCAAAAACATGGGGAATGGGATTTTCTTTCTTTTTTTTTTCCTATTTTAAATAGGCCTAAAATCCCTTCCTAAGGCTTCCTCCTTCGAGACCCTACTGAAACGACTTTCCTCCTAAATAAAAACTCATTTAATCCAAGTTTCCACTTCACCATCCAGGGAAAGGGTTCAAACACAAAGGAAACACTTAAATAATAAATAATTTTTGCCATTATCTAAAATGCTCCCAAACCTCTAAACAACTAGCCCAAACTCCTTGGGTCTTGCAACCATCAACAATCAAGCTTCGACGAAGGCAGGAAGAACCCCGAAGTCCTGAAAATCCACATACCCTGCTCCAGGGAGCAAAAGACCAAAATACCCCTAAGGGTTCAAATAGCTCTAACGGCCCATCCGAACATCCGAATAATGAACCTAAACACACAGGAAACCGAAATAGAAAAGCTGGCCGTTACAATCGCACCTTTTGTAGTTAAAGAACTCCTTTGTATCAGTTGTGGGTTGAGGTTGCACCATTGTGGTTGGATTAGGGTCTTGACCTTTTGAGGGATCCTTGCTGGTTAGTGTGGCTTGTGCTCTGCCAGACATTATTGGTATTCTGGTTCTTGGTAGTTGGTGATAACCGAGTAGTGGAGCCCCTTTATGAAGTTTCGGTGAGAAGGTGCAATAAGCCTAGCTAGAGGGTTAAGCTTGTATGTGTTATCGTTTGGACCTGTGAGACGTGTTTCATATTTGAGGCAAGCTTCGTTCCGTTGCTTGCATGGAGGTAAGTTTGGTGGAGGGAGCCCTCTGGGGCCCTGTTGATAGCAGGTTGACTTGCCCAGTCAGTGATATAAGTCGAGCTAGAGTTGAGTGGATTGGCATAGCTATGCAGTTTGTAGTTGTGTGAGCTTCTGGGTGCGTAGCACTCAAGTTGTTGGGTTGTAAGTTTCGTCATGGGAGCTGTCAGTTAGTCGAGGTTGTTGTGTGAGTTAAGATTCTTGGAGGATTGGTTTCAGTAGCTAGAGCTCGCACCTCGTTTCGTGTGCAGAGGCCATTTCTATGGAGTAGGGGCATGTCAGTTTCAGGCCGGAGTTGTTGTCACCAGGGTGTGGCAACAAAGGTTTATTCTAGGCAGTGCGTTGATGAATTGTGGTTCTGGAGAGCGTTGTTAAGAGGCTTATGAGCCGAGTGCAGTCCTGTAGTGTTTTCACCCTCTGACAGATGGTCTTTTGGGAGGAGTGAACCAGATCCTTCAGAGCTTGTTGCCAGTTGGTGTTTCAGTGATGAGGTAGCGGGAGACCAGTGTTGGTTTTATGAGTTTGCTTTGGGTAGGTCTTCCCAGCTGTTAGTTCATATAGTTCCGATGAGGCGTTGTGTTGTAAGTGTTGCAGGTTTTCCAGTGTTCTGTGAAAAGGTTGGTGGCCGTCAGTTGTTGGATCCTGAGTTGCTCTGATTGGTCAATAGATGTAGTCTGCAGAAGATTAGAGCTGGTTTGTGTCAGCTCAGAGCAGGCAGAAGAGGTACGCCGATGTACGGCGTCGAGTTTTAGAGTTTGAGGTTGGACAATGCGTCTTTTTAAGGTTGCACCGATGTGAGGTGTGTTGAGGTTTGGTAAGCGTGGGAAGTTGAGTCTCCGTTTTGTTGGTCCATTTTAGATGCTTGAGAGGATTGACAGAGTTGCATATTGGTTAGCCTTTCCTCCGTTGATGTCAGGTGTGCACAGTGTTTTCTTGTATCGATGTTGACGCAGTATGTGCCGGACCCATCGCTCATTGTGAACTTTGAGCCTTTGCAGTTGAGTGAGGATTTGAGCTTCGAAGGGAAGCCTGTGAGTATTCTGGTCTTTGAGACGAAGACGTTGCGTAATCGTGAGATCCGTTTGGTAAAAGTTCAGTGGAGGAGTTGGAGTTCTGAAGAAGCCGCTCGTGAGCGGGAAGGATGTAACGGCCCGACCCGAAAGGGGTTCTACAATAGGCCGTTACCTCAATGCATGCATTCAAATCTACAGAAAATTTGTAAAATGGTGTTCAGATTCTAAGTAAAAACTAAAACATAAAACATCCATTTAAAAAGTCAACATAAAATTCTGAAACCTGTCCCTGTTTCCAAGCACCTGTTCTAAGACAATTACATTTACAAAACTCACTCTGATCAGAGATTTATTTAAAACATACAAGCCTTGCAATAGTTACAACAATGCTAGAATCCGGAAATACATTCAGAAAACACCCTAGGGCTCCGTGCCCAACTACATGCATTCAGAGAACATTTAAAACATAAACATAAACAAGACTCAGAGTTGAACAACGGGTTTTCATGATCACAGCTCCTCCTCCAGCCATCCTGTTTCGCACCATGGTTACCTGTGGCAAAAACCACAAAAATAAGGGTGAGTAACGAATTACTCAGTAAGAATCCCCAACCGAGGTACAATACGAAAACAACTCATTTAGCACACCGACAAGCAACCATACAATGACTTAGAGCAAAACGGTAGGTATAGGCTGTAAGGACCAGACCCAAAAGAAGCGGTCCTCTACCCTAGATCCTTACTTAGCATGCATGTCTAGGAATGTAAAACGTCATTCAGAGTTTGAAATTTAAATCCTTGAAGTAAGTACATTCAAAACAAAGAAAATATAATTCCATTTAAAATAAATGGTAGATGACTGATCAAGACTTTCTTAAAAACAAATCAAGGGAAACAGATGCGAGAAACATAAAATAGGTTTTGAGTACTTTTCCTAGGGACTCAAGTCCCACTACATGCTAAATCATAAGAAAACAATAAAAGAACATGCATCCCAGTCGACTATCCATGATCATCCAAAGACCTCCTCCTAGCCATCCCGCCGATGTCCCAAGTTACACGGTGGAAAACCACAGAAAATAAGGGTGAGCAACGAGTTACTCGGTAAGAATCCCCAACCGGGTACAATACGAAAACATATCATTTAGCACACGGACATGCAACCATGCAATGACTCGGAGCAAACAGATGGGTCAACGAGCGTCACTCTTGGGCTTGCCTATTCGAGGCTTACATCTACCAACCACCCTAGGTTCCACACACGGGTGTCCTTCGAGCCTTACACAACCTAGGACTCGGTGTTGCCCATCGGGGACTTATACACCTAGGATGCCCATCCGGGTCTTAAACCTCCAACTCGGTGATGCCCATCGGGGACTTATACACCTAGGATGCCCATCGGGTCTTACACCTCCAACTCGGTGATGCCCATCGAGTCTTACACCTCCAACTCGGTGATGCCCATCGGGTCTTATACACCTAGGATGCCCATCCGGGTCTTACACCTCCAACTCGGTGATGCCGTCGGGGACTTATACACCTAGGATGCCCATCGGGTCTTACACCTCCGGATGTCCATCGGGGTCTTACCCGGCGGGGCGCACTAGTTACCCCTACAATCTCTTACACTATACATCACCCACCAATTCCTAGCATGGCACTAACGGGATAACGTGGTCACGGTTATGCCGAGACAATTTAACCCCTAGCATGAAACTAACGAGGATATATCGGGAATCACAAGCGCAAAACCATCTGAAAACAAGAAAGAACAAGCAACCTATCCACTAGCGGTTTCATACAAACACAACACATAGCATGCTATCAAGTATTCGCAGGTCCACACAACCCCTGTAAGAAATCCTTACGGAAGTGAATAGAACCAACGATCGGCGGATGACTCTCGAGCTTCTAAGCGAACCCGACAACCTAAGCAAGTAATAAAATCAACCTAATTAACCAACAAAGCACTAAAAATAACATAAAGTCCAAAGGGTCGGTCTCGGAATTTACCAACCGAGAAGACACACGCGTCTCGGCGAAGAATGAGCAAGAACGACGCCTTGGCGCGGCGCGGCGCTGGCGCTGCACCGCTTTCGGGCGCCACGGTCGAGCGTCCGATAGCGGGCGATGTCGCGGCGACTGGCTGCGTGGCCGCGCGGCGAACGAGCGACACGTTGGGACGACGCGCGGCGAGCAGGGAGACGCGGGCGGACGGACGAACGACGCGGCTGGTGCGCGGTCGTGCGGATGTGGCCGGACAGAGCGATGCGGGCGGTGCGCTGGCGCGCGCGGTCGCGGCGGCGAGGCGGCGTTGAGTGCGCCGCGGTGCGGCAACGGCGGCGACGCGACTCTGGGTTGGCGATGGTGCGGCAGGCGAAAGGCGGCGGCGTGCGGCAGCGGCGATGGGCGGCGGCGGCGAGGGTGTGGGGAGAGGGTTTGCGAGAGGAGTGTTTTTCTTCTTTCTTTTTTTTTTTTCTTTTTCTTTCTTCCTCAAATTAAATAAGCTTGGAAATCTAAAATTCCCTTCCCAAGGCTTTCCTCCTTCAAACCCAAGTTGACGCATTTATTTTCCTTAATTAATTCCAAACTCCCATCTCTCTTTGAGGCTGAGGGTTCGAGTCCTCCAAAAACATCTTTTAAACCTTATTTTATATTTAACTAAAATCCGGGCTGTTACATAGGCTATGTGCTAACACTAGAGCTAGCCTATCAAGGGCTTCCAACTACAGCCTATCCTAGGTTCTACACCTGGATGCCCATCGGGGTCTTACACAACCTAGGATACAATGACACAATGATGCCCATCGGGGACTTACAAACAAGGATGCCCATCGGGGTCTTACACCTCAAAACAATGATGCCCATCGGGGTCTTACACATACGGATGCCCATCGAGGTCTTACACCTCAATCAATGATGCCCATCGGGGTCTTACACATACGGATGCCCATCGGGGTCTTACACCTCTAGCTATCAATGCTGCCCAACGGGGTCTTACACATCTAGGATGCCCATCGGGGTCTTACACCAGCTAGGATCACAAAGATGCCCATCAGGGTCTTACACATACGGATGCCCATCGGGGTCTTACACCTCTAGCTATCAATGCTGCCCAACGGGGTCTTACACACCTAGGATGCCCATCGGGGTCTTACTCCAGCTAGGATCACTGAGATGCCCATCGGGGTCTTACACTCTAAGCAGCCTTATGATGCCCATTAGGGGCTTACACACAAGGGAACAGTGCAGTGCCCATCGGGGACTTATCTACATTATGGATCACCTGCCTAGCACTAACATGGGACTATCAGAATATAACAGGAACAAGAATATGCCAAGATAAAATACCCTAGCCTGAAACTAATATAACAGAAACACCAGTACAACACAAACCTAGAAGCAAGAGAAAACATGTAACCTATCCACTAGAATTTCATACAATCACAAGATATGGCATACTATCAATTATTCGCAGGGTCCACACAACCTCGGTAAGAAACCCTTACCTGGCCGAAAGGCAACAACACACAAGAAACCTAAGCTGCCATCGAACCCGAGCAACCTAAAGCGAACCTAACAAACACATCAAAAAATCACAATCTATAGGCCTAAATATAATAAAATAATAGGGCTCGGCTCGGGAGCAACTCACGAGGCGTGGCTGACACGCGAACGAGCCGGCTGCACGGGTGAGGTAGCTGTTGGGCGCTGAGGGGCGCAGATGGGCGCAGGGGCTGGGCGATGGGGCACGCTGACACGGGCACTGGGTCGCTGAGCTGCACGCTGGGCACGATCCCAGGCGAGCGAGGCGCTCGGCGCGCAACGCAAACGCGGGCGAGCCGCTGCGAGGCGAGCGCGTCTTGGGGCGGCTCGGCATGAGGGCGCGCGCGACGCGCGCGATGGCTACAAGATGCTCGATCTGGCACGGCGAGCTACAGAGACGCTCGATCTGGCACGAGGCGGCTCGGATCTGGGCAGCACGGGCGCGGACGGGACGAGCGACACTGTGCGGCCGGGTTGGGCGACGCGACCTGGCTGGGTGGGCTCGGGCTGGCGACTCGACTTGGCTGGCGAGCTCGGGTGACAACTGGCTGGCGAGTGGGCAAGCGTGCTCGGTCAGGGCGACACAGGCGGTGGGGCTCAGTAGGGCTAGGCTCGGGCTGGGGGGAGAGAGAGAGAGAGAGAGAAAAAAAGGGGATTTTGAAAAGAAAAGGGAAAATAAAAGGAAAATGGGGATTTTATCTCTTTTTCCATCCTTATCCAAATTAAAACCTTAAAATCTCATTTCCCGGCTTCCTCCTTCGAGACCCGAATGAAGCAACCTCTTCCAATAAATAAAAATCACTTAAATGCAACTCCCAAATCAACACCAAGGGCCCGGGCTCGAATCCCAAAGGAGGCACACAACCAACCATCACTTTGCCAAAAACCCAAACCACAACCGAAATTCCAAACGACTAGCCCAAACATCTCGGGACTCGCAACCAACAACAATCAAGCCTCGACAAAGGCAGGAGCGACCTCGAAGCCCTAAAAATCGACAAAATCCTACCCGGGGAGCCAAAAGACCAAAATACCCCCAAGGGTCAAAACAGCTCTAACGACCCAACCAAACAACCGAAACTTGACCCGAAGGCACCTCGAAAACTGAAATAGAAAACTGGGCTCTTACAAAGGACGAGATGAGTTTGCAGTATCCTGAGCTGTTTCAACCTTAGGGACATTCGAGGACGAAAGTCATAAAAAGGAGGGAATATTGTAACGGCCCAGGTTTTCATCCCGGTCTTCCAGGTATGCCCTAGGGGTATTTTGGTAATTTGGTCGGGCCGTCAGGGCCGTTTATGTCTTTTTCCAGTTGCTAAAATTATTTGTTGGATTTATGTGAGTTTTTTAGGCTTTGTGGATGGGTTTTAGCATGGTTAGATGCAAAAGTAAAAATAAAGGATAATTGTGTTGCAGCTGGGATTCGAACCCGAGTCTCCGGGAAAGCCTGTGGGGATGCGTGCCAGTTGAGCTATGGAGAGCTCTTGTTGCTCTTTTCGCGTCATATCTTAGTTACCCTTGGATCTTTGGAGTTTTTGTGCATTTGGTTAAATGAAAAGAAATTAGGTTTTTGTGTTTTCTTCCCCAAAACTCCATTGTCGCCCAAGCTCTCCCTCCCAGGTGCCTAGCCGAGCTCTTCCTTCCCTTGGTGCCCCGAGCATCGTCCGGCTGCCAAAGAAATTTCACCGACCAGAAGCCCCACGCCACCGCCGCGGCGGCCCATCAACGGCGGCCCGGAACACGCCTAGATAGCCCTCCTATCAGCGGCCAGTCGCCGCCAGAAGACGCCCGGATCGCTCTCTGCCGCACCTCAGCCGCCCAGTTGCAAGCCGCCGGCCATCTCGCCAGCGATTGCGTCCTCGCCGCATGCTGCGCAGCAGCCTGCCGCGACACGTGAAAACGCGAGTTCCAGACGCCATCGCCCAACCGAGCTGGCGCCCGCACGCCCGCGTTCGTCCGTCTGCGTCTGCACCCCACGCTCGCGCGAGCGTCGTCGTCCCAGCGCCCGTGCTCCCGTCGTCATCCCAGCGCGCCCACGCGTGTTAAATGCATGCCCGGCCACGCCCATCCGCGCCCAATAGCCGCGCTGCAGCGCGCGCCACCTGCGCCGCTACAAGAAGCCCAAAGAATTGCCCGACCATCTTTGCTGCCGTCAGCGTGTCAGTTGCGCCGCGTGAGTTGCTCCCGAGCCGAGCCTTGTTTATTTTATTATATTTAGGCCTATGGATTTTGATTATTATTGTGTTTGTTAGGTTCTCGTTAGCTAGCTCGGGATCGATCGCAGCATTAGATTTTGTGTGTAGTTGCCTCCCGACCAAGGTAAGGATTTCTTACCGGAGTTGTGTGGGCCCTGCGATATTATATGTGATTGTTGTTTGTATGCTTGTTTGTGTTTATCAGCATGTTTAGTGATAGGTGCTCTGTTACAATTCCCGATGGCATGATTTCTTATGTTGTTCTTCATGTTAGTGCATGCTAGGTTGTTCTGTTCTGGCATGCTCGTTATCTGTTCTTGCTTCGTAGTATCATGCTAGGTTCGTTGTATCTGTTGAGCACGTATTGGATTGTATTGGATTGTTTGCTGTTGATATGATAGGTTAGAGTTCAGGTAGATAGCATCATCCGGGCATATGCATAAAGTATCTTGCATCCATGGCGGGGGACGCACGAGGGTAATACTCCGTCCTTGGACCCCGTTAGGGTTAGCTAACCCTACCGGTAGGCCCCGCAATCTTGGGTGAGGGTGGCGATGCATGCGATGCCCCAACGGTCGGGATGATGACTTGGCAATGCCTAGTCCGGCGGCCAACGCGTCCTCGGCTTGTTCGGCGGTAGCCCTTGATTGCCACTGTTAGGGCAAGGGCGGCTTCTGGTGTAAGCCTACCATGACCGATTCCTTAGCCTCGGTGCGGTGGTTCAGCCGACATAGTTTACGTGTCCGTGTCTCACACCTATGTCGGTGACACCGATCCGGAGATTTAGTTAGTCATGGTGATCGGATGCGGGCGACTTGTCACTAGACCCTTCGCAACCCCTAGAGTCTGCAGAGAGTATGCGGTGCGCGCTTACGCTCATTACAAAGACCGATCGGAGAGCTCCTCGGGATTGTGAGCCGATGCACCTTTTGTATCGACAGATGAGGCCGAGGCCGGACTTGTTTCTCGTATAGGGCATTTTGTGTGATGGATTTTCCGGACTAAGACCCTGAGTTGGCATCCGAGGTTTGTAAGTGGATTTAAGCTATGTGCTCTATTCTGTGTTTATATTCATAGCTTGCATATCTTTCGGCTAGATGACCATGTATATCGTATTGTACCCCGGTTGTAGATTCTTACTAAGTAATTCGTTACTCACCCTTATTTTGTGGTTTTCCACAGGTAACCAAGGTGCGAGACAGGATGGCTGAAGAAGGAGCTGTGATCATGGGAACCTGTTGTCATCTCTGACTTTTTTTATATTATGACTCTTGTCTTTTTATTTCCCCTGAATGCATGTAGTCGGGCACGGAGCCCTAGGATGTTTTCTCAATGTTTTTGTGGATTCCAGCATTGTTGTACCTGAGAAGGTTTGAATGATTTTAATAAATCTCTTATCAGAGTAAACTTTTGGAAACGTATTTGTCTTGAAACAGGTGCTTGGAGACAGGGACAAGTTTCAGTAAACTGTGTTGATTTCTGATTGAATGCTGAATGTTTTAATTTTAATTGGAATCCGAAATCATATTTGTATATTGTCCTTTCTTTGAATGCATGCATTGGGGTAAAGGCCCATTTAGAGCCCCTTTTGGGTCGGGTCTTTAAAGAGGGTGAACCAGATTCTTGAGGATATGTTGAGAGCTTGTGTGTTGGACTTCCCGGGCAGTTGGGACTAGTATCTGTATCTGATGAAGTTTGCGTATAATAATAGTTATCAGTTGACGATCCAGATGGCTCCATTCCAGGCTTTGTATGGTAAGCGTTGCCGGTCTCTTATGTTCAGGGAAGAGGTTGGTGATAGACAGGTTTTGGGTCCTGAGTTGCTACAGTTGACCAACGGTGCGGTGTAGAAGATTAGAGCTCGTATGTTGACAGCTCAGAGCAGACAGAAGAGTTACGTCGATGTACGGCATCGAGACTTAGGGTTTGAGGTTGGACAGCACGTGTTTTTAAAGGTTGCACCGATGCGATGTGTGTTGAGGTTTGGTAAGCGAGGGAAGTTGAGTCCCCGTTTTGTTAGTCCGTTTGAGATTCTCGAGAGGATTGGCAGAGTTACATATCGGTTAGCCTTACCTTCATCGTTGTCAGCTGTGCACGGTGTTTTTCATGTATCGATGTTGAGGCAGTATGTGCTGGACCCGTCGCACATTGTGGACTTTGAGCCTTTGCAGCTGAATGAGGATTTGAGCTTCGAGGAAAAGCATGTGAGTATTCTGGCCTTTAAGACGAAGTCGTTGCGTAATCGTGAGATCCGTTTGGTAAAGGTTCAGTGGAGGAGTCAGAGTTCAGAGTAAGCCACTTGGGAGCGGAAGGATGAGATGAGATTGCATTATCCTGAGCTGTTTAAGTCTTAAGAACTTTCGGGGAGGAAAGTCATAAAAAGGAGGGAATATTGTAATGGCCCAAGTTTTCATCTCGGTCTTCCAGGTATGTTCTAAGGGTATTTTGGTAATTTGGTCTGGCCGTTAGGGCCGTTTCTATCTTTTTCAGCTAATAGTATTATTGGATGGTCAAATGTAGGGATTGGTTGCTTTGTGGATGTGTTTGGACATGGAGGAATGCATAAATAAAATAGTGGACTTAAAGTGTAGCTATTGGGTTTCGAACCCGGGTTGCCAGAGAGTCAGGGGAGTGGTGTTGCCGGTTGTGCCACAAGTCGATATTGATGCTCATTCTGCGGTATGTCTTGGTTAGCTATGGGTTTTTGGGATTTTGGAGTGTTTGATTAAAAGAAGAGAAAATAGGTTTTGTTCATTCTTTTCTTCTCCAATCCTCTTTGCCGCACTATCTCTCTCCCAAGCCCCTTGTCGTGTGTCTTCTTCCAAAGCTCCATCGATCGTCGTCCAGGGTAAGTGTCTCAATCTCTCTTCTCTCTTTCTTTTGGGTGCTGTTCTTGCTGGCCGAAAGAAGAAGAAATTAAATTTCTTGGTGTTGTGCAGCCCAGCTGTAACAGCCCAGTTTCCTATTCCAGTTTTCGAGGTGCCTTCGGGTCAAGATTCGGTTGTTTGGTTGGGTTTTAGAGCCGTTTGGACCCTTGGGGGTATTTTGGTCTTTTGGCTCTCCGGGCAGGATTTGTGGTTTTCAGGGCTTCGAGGTAGCTTCTACCTTTGTCTAGGCTTGTTTGTTGTTGGCTGCGAGTCCCGAGGTGTTTGGGCTAGTCGGTTGGATGCTCGGTTGTGGTTTGGGCTTTGGTTAAGTGATGGTTGGTTGTGTGCTTCCTTTGGGATTCGAGCCCGGGCATTTAGTGTTGCTTTGGGAGTTGGATTTAAGTGAGATTTGTTTATTGGAAAAGATTGCTTCGGTCGGGTCTAGAAGGAGGAAGCCGGGAAATGGGATTTTAAGGTTTTGATTTGGATAAAAGTGGATAAGGATGGAAATAGGATTAAAAATCCCATTTTTTCCCTTTTTTCCCTTTTCCTTTTATTTCCCATTTTCTTTTATTTTATTTTCCCAAAATCCATTTTCTCTCTCTCTCTCTCTCTCTCTCTCCCCGAGCCCCCACCTAACCGAGCCCCTTTGGTCGCCCAACCCACCCCGACCGCTGCCACCTCCACCCGCCCCCTCGCTCGCGAGCTCACTCGCCGAGCCCGGCCCAGCGCGCCTCGCCCGACCAGTGTCGCCAAACCCAGCTCCCGAAGTCGCCACGCTTATCGCCCGGCCGTCGCGCCCGCCGCCCTACCATGGTCCGTGTCGCCCAGCTGCGTATTGTGCCGAGCCGCGCACAGTGCCGCGTCGCGTTGCCCAGCTCGTGTCGCCCGAGCCTCGCACAGTGTCGCCACGTCTCGTCCGCGCCCGTGTCGCTCGAGCTCGCCCGTAGCATCTTGTCGCTCGCGCCGTCGCCGTCCCCGTCTTGCGGAAGCCGCAGCGCCAGCGCCAACCGAAACTAGAGCTCGCGCCCCGCGCCAGCGCCGCTTCTTCCTGCGCTGTCTCTGCGCCTAGCTGCTGCCTAGCCCCTGCAGCCGGCTCGTTCGCGTGTCAGCCGTGCCTCGTGAGTTGCTCCCGAGCTGAGCCCTATTTATTTTATTGTATTTAAGCCTATTTTTATGATTATTGATGTGTTTGTTTGGCTCGCTATAGGTTGCTCGCGTTCGATCGCAGTTATTTTTATTGTGTGTTGTTGCCTTCCGACCAGGTAAGGATTTCTTACCGAAGTTGTGTGGGCCCTGCGATATTTTCATGATATGCCTTGTTTGTTTGCTGACTGTTATGAGCATGATAGTAATAGATCAGCTTTGATTGATTTCTGCTAGCATGTTTGCTTGATTTTACATGTTAGTGCCATGCTAGGTTTGTTCTTCCAGCATACTTATGATTCCTGATTAAGTTGTAGTATCATGCTAGGTAAGCGTGTTTGATGTCGGTCTTTGCTTGCTAGCCAGGGATCATTTATTTGCTTTGTACTCTTAGATAGAGTTGTAGGGTTTGTCATCATTCAGAGGCTGAGAGCGGACATAACGTATCTTGTCCCCACCGGTCGGGAGTAAAGCGAAGCATTGCTTCAGGGGTTGAGAGCGGACATAACGTACTTTGTCCCCAGTGGTCGGATATTGAGCAAAGCATAACATACCTTGCTTTTTCTCCCCCCTCCCGACAGCCAATGAGACTTAGCTACCTCATTGGTGTATGCCTAGTTTGTAGCCTGCTAGAGTGGAACCCTGCCAACGGTGTAAGCCTGCCTTGGCCGGTTCTTAGCTTCAGGTCGGTGGATCAGGCTGCACAGATGAGCACCGAGGGCCTCGCTCGCGTGATCGGTGAAACCGCTTCCGAGTCATAGGCATGCGTACACTGGCCCGCGTGGTTTGCCCTTAGGCCCCGCATTTACGCCGGTTGCGAGAGAGCATGCGGTGTGCGCGCACACGCGTTAGTTGTCGGCCGTCGAGAGCTCCCGGGCTAATGTTCGTGAGTACACCATTCTTTCCGTTAGAGCCTGACTTCGGGTACTCTCCCGTAAGTCTAGTTTAGTGCAAGGGCAAGGAGGCCCTTGAGGACATTCTAGGGATCAGTGTATTCCCCCCGAGTGACAGATACCTCGGTGATGTCCTGGATTGGTCAGTGTATCCAATCCATTAGGCCGGAAGAAACAGACTTCCGATGACTCCAGATCTTGTTTTATGAGCTCGTTGAGCTATGATCTGTGTTGGTAGCTGTTTGCTTGCATGCTTTGGTACTAGATGACTTATTATATCGTATTGTACCCCGGTTGGGGATTCTTACTGAGTAATTCGTTACAAACGCTTATTTTTGTGGTTTTTCCACAGGTAACCATGTTGCGAGACAGGATGGCTGGAGGAGGAGCTGTGATCATGGAAACCCATTGTTCAACTCTGAGTCTTATGTTTATGTTATGATTTAAATGTTCTCTAAATGCATGTAGTTGGGCACGGAGCCCTAGGGTGTTTTCTGAATGTATTTCCGGATTCTAGCATTGTTGTAAAGTTTGTATGTTTTAAATGAATCTCTGATCAGAGTAAGTTTTGTAAATGTATTTGTCTTGGAACAGGTGCTTGGAAACAGGGACAGGTTTCAGGAAATTAAGTTGATTTTCAAATGAATGTTGTATGTTTTAGTTTTTACTTAGAATCCGAACACCATCTTGCAAATTTTATGTAGATTTGAATGCATGCATTGAGGTAACGGCCTAGTTAGAACCCCCGTCCTGGTCGGGTCGTTACACCAGCCGAGTAATAGCAGATCGTGTCGCCCCTGCCCATCGCTTGCAGCAGCTGATTGCAGCCGTCGCAGCCAGCCCGTGGCATCACCCATCGCCTGCATCGCGCGCAGCCAGCGCCCAGCGTCGCATCGTCGTCCGCGCATCTTCAGCGCCGTGTCGCGTCGCCCAGTTCTAGCGCGAGCTCGTCCGCGCGCAGCCCCACCGCCCTTCCGCGCGCAGCCCAGCTCCAAGCGGTCACATCTGCACCCTCGCGCCAACGTCTTCGTCCGCGCGCAGCATAGTGCCCGTGCCATTGTCCGTCCTCGCGCGCAGCCCTGCCGCACCAGCACGCCAGCAGCGCCCAACACCTGTGCAGCCCGTCTGTCCACGTCCCAGTCGTGCCGTGTGAGTTACTCCCGAGCCGAGCCCTGTTTGTTTTATTATTTTAGACCTATAGGTCGTGATATTTGCTGTTGTTTGTTAGGTTCCCGTTAGCTAGCTCGGGTTCGTTTGCAGCGTAGGATCTTTGTGTGTTGTTGCCTTCCGACCAAGGTAAGGATTTCTTACTGAAGTTGTGTGGGCCCTGCCATATATTCTGTGATTGCTGTTTGTGTGCTTGTTTATGTTTATCAGCATGTTAGTGGATAGGTGCTCTGTTTTGAATTCCGACTGGCATGATTCTCGTGTTGTTTCTCATGTTAGTTCCATGCTATGTTGTTCTGTTCTGGCATGCTCGTTATCTGTTCTTTCTTCGTAGTATCATGCTAGGTTCATTGTTTCTGTTGAGCACGTATTGGAATGTTTGCTGTTATCTGTTATAGCTTAACGTTCTGATAGGTAGCATCATCCGGGCGAGGATGCATAACGTAACTTGCATCCGTGGCAGGGACATGCGAGGAAGTACTCTGTCCCTGATCCGTCGTTAAGGTTTAGCTAACCCTAAAGACAGCCCAGTGCAATCTTGGGTGAGGGTGGCAGACTGTTAAATGCCACAACGGTCGGGGGAATGACGAGGCATTGCCTTGTCCCTGATAGTCGACACGTCCTCAGCGTGTCGGCCGTAGCCCTTGATTGCCACCTGATAGGGTAAGGACCGGTTTCTGGTGTAAGCCTACCACGGCCGGTTTCTTAGCCTCAGGGGCGGTGGTACATGCTGACATAGGTTTCGTGTCCTGGTCTCACACCACTATGTTCAGTGACACCGATCCAGAGATTTGTTAGGCATGCGTACTAGACCCAGAGATTTGCAGCAGCATGCGGTGCGCGCACACGCTCATTACAGCGCCGACTGGAGAGCTCCTCGGGATCTTGAGTTCAGTGCACCTTTCGTATCAACAGTAGGAAGGCTGAGGCTGAGACTAGTTTCTCGTAAAGTATCATATCGCGTGGTAGTTTTTTTCGGAGTAAGACCGTATGATAGCATCCGAGGTTTATGTATGGAGTAAAGTGATGTGCTCTCTTCTATGTTTATATTCATAGCTTGCATACATTTCTGCTAGATGACCAGTTATATCGTATTGTACCCCGGTTGGGGATTCTTACTGAGTAATTCGTTACTCGCCCTTATTATGTGGTTTTCCACAGGTAACCATGGTGTGAGACAGGATGGCTGAAGAAGGAGCTGTTGATCATGGAAACCAGCTGTTAAAACTCTGAGTCTTATGTTTATGTTTCTTTATGTTTTTATTGCCCTCTGAATGCATGTAGTTGGGCACGGAGCCCTAGGTTGTTTTCTGGATTCTGACACTGATGTAAACTGTTTTGGATTTTGAATGTTTGAAATAAATCTCTGATCAGAGTACGTTTTAAATTGTATTTAGCTTGGAACAGGTACTTGGAAACAGGGACAGGTTCTAGGACATTTTGTGTTTGTTTTTGTAACGGCCCAGGTTTTCATCCCGGTCTTCGAGGTATGCCCTGGGGGTAGTTTGGTAATTTGGTCGGGCCTTCAGGGCCGTTTATGTCTTTTTCCAGTTGCTAAAATTATTGGATGGTATTATGTAAGTTTTTGAGGCTTTGTGGATGGGTTTGAGCATGGATAGATGCAAAAGTAAAAATATAGGAAATTTATGTTGCGATTGGGATTCGAACCGGGTCTCCGGAAAGCTTTGTGAGGAGGCGTGCAGTTGAGCTATGGAGAGCTCTTGTTACTCTTTCCGCGTCATATCTTAGTTACCCTTGGATCTTTGGAGTTTTGTGCATTTGGTTAAATGAAAAGAAATTAGGTTTTGTGTTTTCTCCCCCAAAACTCCATGGCCGCCCAACCCTCTTCTCTCCCAAGCCCCTTGCCGTGATTTTCTTCCCTTGCGGCCCGGCGCCCGTTCAGGCCAGCCAAGCGACCAGCCAGCGGCCGGTCGGCGAGCAACCCCCAGATCGCACCAGCAATTTCAGCGCGCCAGCAAGAAGCGCCCAGACGCCAGCGCCAGCGAGACGCAGCCCAGCCGTCGCGGCCGCCCAGCGAGGCGTCGCGGCACCGATCCACCAGCGTCCGCGTCGCGTCGCGGCCGCCGCCGATCGCCGCTCGCGCGCGCGCCAGCGCCTCGCCATCGCCATCGCCAAGCTCGCGCGTCGCATCGCGCAGCCCGAGCGCCCGTCGTCCGCGTCGCGCCGCGCGCCCCTCTGCGTCTACGCTGTGTTGTCGCGTGCCGTCTCAGCGCGGCGCGCGCCTAGCGCGTCGCGCGCTTAGCGCGCCATCCGCGCCCAGCGCTGTCCGTCGCGCGCAGCTTACCAGCGCCGATGTCGCCCATTTGCCGCCATCAGCGCCAGGTGTGCGCCATTTGCCGCCATCAGCGCCCATCCGCGCCAAAAGAAGAATTTCCACCGTCTTTGCCGCCGTCCACGTGTCACCGCATCGCGTGAGTTGCTCCCAGCCGCCGAGCCCTATTTATTTTATTATATTTAAGCCTTTAGAGTGTGATTATCATTGTTTTTGTTAGGTTCTCGGTAGCTAGCTCGGGTTCGATCGCAGCTTAGGATTTTGTGTGTAGTTGCCTCCCGGCGGTAAGGATTTCTTACAGGAGTTGTGTGGACCTGCGATGTTCTATGTGATTGTTGTTTGTATGTTTGTTTGTGATTATCAGCATGTATAGTTTAGGTGCTCTGCTTCAATTCTCGACTAGCATGACTTCGTATGTTGTTCTCTCATGTTAGCCCATGCTAGGTTGTTCCGTTCTAGCATGCTCATATCTGTTCTTGCTTCGTAGTACCATGCTAGGTTCGTTGTATCTGTTGAGCACGTTTTGGATTGTATTGGATTGTATGTTATTGATATGATAGGTTAAAGTGTAGGTAGGTAGCATCATCGGGCTCGATGCATAAAGTATCTTGCATCCATGGCGGGGACGTCGAGACGCTTCTCCGTCCCTGGACCCCGTAAGGGTTTAGTTAACCCGACCGGTAGCCCCGCAATCTTGGGTGAGGGTGGCGGATCGTTAAATGCCCCAGCGGTCGGGATGATGACTTGGCATTGCCTCGTCCCCGACGATCGGCACGTCCTCGGCGTGTTCGGCAGTAGCCCTTGATTGCCACCGTTAGGGCAAGGACCGCTTCCTAGTGTAAGCCTACCACGACCGGTTCCTTTAGCCTCGGTGCGGTGGTTCAGTGACATAGTTCACGTGTCCGTGTCTCACACCCCTATGTCGGTGACACCGATCCGGAGATTTAGTTAGGCGTGGTGGATCGGACATGGGCGGCTTGCCACTAGACCCGGCACCCCCATAGTTCTGCAGAGCACGCGGTGCATGCTTACGCTCATTACAACACCGGCCGGAGAGCTCCTCGGGATCTTGAGCTAGTGTACTTTCGTGATCGACGACGAGACAGTGAGGCCGAGACTTGGTTCTCGTATAGGGCGTATTGTGTGGTGTGGATTATTCCGGACTAAGACCACTGAGTTGGCATCCGAGGTCCAAGTGTGGACTTAAGCTATGTGCTCTATTATGTGTTTATGTTCACGACTTGCATACACTCATCTAGATGACCATGTGCATCGTATTGTACCCTGTCGGGATTCTTCTTGAGTAATTCGTTACTCACCCTTACTTATCTTTCAGTAACCATGGCGCGAGGCGGGATGGTCAAGGAGGAGCTATGATCATGGGAACGCGTCTTTGTCGTCTCGACTTTTTATTTCTATGACTCTTGTCTTTCATTTTCCCCAATGCATGTAGCGACACGGAGCCCTAGGATGTTTTCTCGAATGATTTTGTGGATTCCCGCTTTATTGAATTTGAGGATGTTTCAAATGTTTTAATAAATCTCTGATCAGTGTACGTTTTGGAAATGTATTTGCCTTGAAACGAGTTTCAAAAAACTATATTGATTCTGATTGAACCTTGATTGTTTTGTTTTAATTGGGAATCTAAAAACTTATTTGCATATTATCCTTTCCTTTGAATGTATGCATTGGGGTAAAGGCCTATTTAGAGCCCCTTTTGGGTCGGGTCTTTACAGTTTTGAATGAATGTTTACCGTTTTTAGTTTTATTCAGAATCTGGCATACAACCCTGCATAATGTTTTCTAAGTTTTTTAAAGCATGCATTGAGGTAAAGGCCTAGTTTAGGACCCCATTCGGGTCGGGTCTTTACAGAGGTATGTTCCCAAACATTATGAAAGAGATTTGAAAACGAAATTGCAAGCATTGAGGTAGGGAACAAAAAGTGTGGCTGAATATTATCAAGAGATGTAGTCATTGATGGAAAGAGCAAAAATACGAGAAGACGATGAGGACACCATATCTAGGTTTCTTGGAGGTTTAAATCGAGAAATTGTTCATCCGGTTGATAGGAATCCACCACCTTACCTTGAAGATATGTTCCAGCCGATGCCAGTATCCGTACAGAGTTGTTAGCATGTGTAACGACCCCGTTTTCCTTCCCGGTTAATAGCAAAATTAATTGGGAATTAATTGGATCCTTTGGGATTTGAACCCTTGCCCTAGATGGTGGAATTGGAGTTTTAAATAAGAATTTGAACTAAAAAGAGAAAAGAATTTCTTTAGCCGGGACCCGCAAGAGATAAATCCTTGGGAAGGGAATTTTAGGTTTCCTAACCTTATTTAAAATAAGGAAGAGAAGGAAAAATCAAGAAACCCCTATTTTTCCCTTTGTTGGTCGTCTCTCTCTCTATCTCTCTCTCTCTCTCTCCTAAAACCCTAGCGAGCAAGCGACCCTAGCCACACCATCGAACCACCCCGAGCCACCCACCCTAGCCGCACGCACCACCTGGTCCATCGCACCACCCCGCGCGCACACCCTGCGCGCACTGCACCACGCCGCCACCGCCGCCTGCGCCGCCCGACGCTCGCACGCACTGCGAACCCGAAGCCGTCGCGACACCCATCGCTACCGACGGCGTCGCGGTGGCGCCAGCCTGCCGACGGCGTCGCTCGCGATCGCCGCGTGCCGCAACGCAGCCAGACGCGCGCCGCCCGCCTGGCCGCCTCGCGCCGCTCGCGCGATGTATCCGCCAGCCACCCAGCGAGCTGCTCGCTCGCGCTCGTCGCTTTGCAACCGCCACACCACACAGCGCTTGCCTGCAAGGCGTCCGCCCGACGTGTGCACAAGCCTTGCCAGCCCAGCGCCCGGCCCCAGCCGCACCAGCGGCGCCCAAGCCACCCTCCTTGCTGCTGAGGCCCGTGTCTTCTCGGTGGTAATTCCCGAACCAATCCCTTTGTGTTTTCTAAGCTTCTTGTCACTGTATGTATTTACTTAGGATGCTTTATTTATGCCTAGGTTGCTCGAGTTCGTATTAAGCTCGAGGGTCTTTTTGGTTGTGATAGCTATTCTCCACTTGTTTCCAGTGGGACTTCCTACCGTGGTTGTGTGGACCTGCTATGCTTTCTTAATTGTGCCTTGTTTGCTTGCTTACCTTTATGAGCATGTTAGTGGATAGGATAGCTTGTGATTGAATTCTTGCTAGCATGTTTTGCCTTTTTGTACATGTTAGTGCCATGCTAGGTTTGTTCTTCCAAAGATGCTTGAGATTCTGCTTTAAGCTCGTAGTATCATGCTAGGCTATGTATGACAGATGTCTTTTGTGAATGTTAGCCAGAATCACGTGCTTGGTAGTCTTAGCTAGTATAATAGGGTTTGTCATCATCCAGTGGCCGAGCGGACATAACGTACCATGTCCCCACCGGCGGAGTAGAGCGAAGCATAACGTACATTGCTTCCCCCAGATGGCGATGTGGATGTAGCTACCACATCGGCATAAGCCTAGTTTGTAGCTGCTAGAGCGGAACCACCGCCAGCGGTGCAAGCCCGCCTTGGCCGGTTCTTAGCTTCGTGTCGGTGGTACAGTGCGCACAGATGAGTCGCCGAGGCCTCGCACTCTGTGTTCGGTGACACCGCTTTCGAGTCTTAGGCATGCGTGCACGCCCGCGTAGTTTGCCCTTAGGCCCCCGCATTTACGCCGGTTGCAGAAGAGCATGCGGTGTGCCGCACACGCGTTAGTAGCCAGTTCGGAGAGCTCCCCCGGGCTAATGTTCGTGAGTACACCTATTCCTTCCCGTTTAGAGCCAGACTTCGGGTACTCTCCCGATAGTCCAGATTTATAGCGAGGGTAAAGAGGCCCTTGAGGACACCCATTGGGATTGGGTTTTGAGCTAATCAATTTTGGTCGAGGAGAAAGACCTCGAGGGTGTCGGACATCTTGGGATCGGTTTTAGAGCTGATCAAGTGGCCAAGGGAGAAAGACCCTTGGAGATGTCCCGGGATTGGTTGAGAGCCAATCATTAGGCCGGAAGCAAGAGACTTCCGAGGACTCCAGATTTGCCTTGGGAGCTCGATGAGCTAAGATCCGTGTTGATAACTGTGAACATGTGTACTAGGTTGCTAGATGATAGATTGCAACGTATCGTACTCGGTCGGGGTTCTTCTTGAGTATGTTTATACTCACACTTATCGTGGTTTCTTCCACGGTAACTTGGGACAAAGACCGAGGTGGCTAGCGGAGAGAGCCGGGAGATCATGGATCTTTGGTGACACTGCTGTGCGTGTCTTATTTTCTTTGCTTTTGGATTTCACATGTAGTTGGACTTAGGTCCGTAGGAAAACTATGATTTGAACTATTTTATGTTTTTAAGGAAAATCTTGATCGATCCATTGTTTTAATTTGAATGGTTCGTTTTTGCCTAATGAATGTTTACTTTATTTTTAATGTTTTCCCACTCTTATAGTTGAAAAGTTTTACAAACCGACCCTAGCTGGGTCCTTTTAAGCTTTTCACTGTCATGCTGAGTAAAGACCTAGATTTAGTCCCATCTTGGGTTGGGTCTTTACTGATTTGGTATCGAGCACGAGTCATAGATTCTGTAGACTAACCTGTTTGTAGGTTGTGTTCCCATGATCTCCAAAGACTTCAAGGCCGCCGAGTTTGTCTAAGTTTAATAAGCTAAGGGTTACATTTATGATACTATATGCGTACACATGTGTTTATCTTTGTTGGCGAGAGAAAAGTCCGAGCGTGGACTAACCCGTTGTGGTTTCGTGTAGATCGCCATATGCCGGTTACGTAGTGGAGCAGTCCGTCTGGAATCGCAAATAGAGATGCTTTGCAGAGCCAGCGGCCGAGGTATATCGGGCTCGTGGCGCCCGTGGCACTAGAGGCTAACTTGCCCAGAGAAGGCGGCGAGGCTGCTATGCCTCAAGGTGCAGCTCGGAGGAGATATTTCGCTATGAGAGACATGATGATGGGCCTAATGGCCGAGCCGAGAGCTGAAACTCAGCGCGACTAGCGGCGCAAAGAGAGAGAGTCTAGGGCACAGATAGCCTAGTTGACACAACTCATGCAAAGAGCACCCCAGCGGCTCGGTGAGCCGGTGAGCTCAACCGGGAGGGCGCGGTCATCGGGACCAGTCGGACTCACTTGATAGTGCGAGAGGAGCCGCCGAGTTTGGCAAGTGGTTGAAAGATTTCACCAAGTGGAAGCCAAGGGAATTTGATGCTTGAGAGAACCCACTTGTGGCGATCGGTGGTTGGCAAGAATGGAGTACATCTTTAGAGTTATGGGATGCCCAGGATGTACAGAGGGCCGAGATGTGCGGCCCATGTTCTCTCCGACACACGGTGAGTGGTGGTGGGAGTCCACAGATAGAGCTAGACCACCGGGTCTTCTCCACCACACAGGAGTTCTTTAGAACGAAGTTCGAGTTAAGTATGTTAATGACGAGGCTCAAGCGGGAGATGGCAGAGGCCTTCTCAAATCAAACAGGATCGGATCGAGATAGTATTGCTTGCCTATGAAAAGAAGTTCTCTGAGTATAGCTATTTCGCACGGAGCTCATTGCCACCGAGGAGCTCAAGATTAAGAAGTTCATTTGTGGCTTTGAGGAAGGAGGTTGCTCGGGATGTTCGAGCACTCTCTCACGAGAGTTATGATCGAGCGATGAGAGTTGGCCACGATTTATAACCTGAAGTATCCGCCAATGGAGGATCTGCATTGCGCCACTCGGTCGATTCGGCCGCCAGGCAGATATTCCGGCGAGAAGAGGAAGGCCGGGACTTCTAGTGGTTTCCGCTCAACGGTGAGCGGACTCGCCCGGCAGGCGATCCGATGGTCGAGATCGCGCCGACCTCGGTGTAGAGCCGAGATCGCCAACAGGCGGGGCGAGCAACCAGACTCATTGCAACAAGTGCGGAAAGGCACATTATGGTACTGTGTGGAGCATCGCCCGTGCTTGCTACGAGATGTGGCAAGGAGGGGCATTTGGCCGATTCTCACACTCGAGGATTTAGTAGCAAAGAGGGCGGCCCAGCCAGCGGGGCGGTGTTTGCCACTACTACGCCGAGGCGGGCGATGATGATGCAGATTGTAGGTCGCTGCTTGTCTTAAAGCACTATGCATTTGTATTGTTTGATTCGGGTTCGACCCATTCCTTTGTTTCGATGCATTCGTTAGACAAGCTTGTGTGGAGCTCTAACCTCTAGGGTTTGAGCTGTGTGTTGCCACTCCTTCGGGTGTGAGTATGTTAGCTACCAGTAGAGTTAAGTGTGGCCAGGTGCAGATATCTGATGTGATCTTAGAGGCTACCCTCATAGTTCTATCTATGAGCGGTTTCGATGTGATCCTTGGCATGGATTGGTTGGCAGAGAACCATGCATTGATAGACTGCGCCACGGAAAGAAGTGGTGTTTAGGCCGCCTCGAGGCCGAGCTTCAAGTTTCGCGGTGTCGAGGGCGGGAATTTGCCCGCCATTGATCTCGGCAGGTGAAAGCCCGTAGATTGTTAGCTCGAGGAGCTTGGGGCTTCTTAGCAAAGCTGTCCGGAGATAGTAGTACTTCGTTGTCTGTTGACATGGTCCCCGTGGTGCAAAAGTTTGCAGATGTTTTCCCTGAAGAGTTGCCGGGTTTACCCCGGCGGGAGTTAGACTTCACCATTGAGTGGAGCCGTGGAATCTTCCCATTTCTAAAGCCCCGTGTCGTATGGCGCCAAATTGAGTTGAGAGAACTCAAAGTGCGGTTGCAAGAGATCTTTGGATCGAGGCTTCATCCGGCCAAGTGTGTCCCCGTGGGGAGCACCCGTCCTGTTTGTTAAGAAGAAGGATGGATCCATGCGCTTGTGTATAGACTATAGAGAACTGAATAAAGTCACGGTGAAGAATAAGTATCCCCTGCCGCGTATCGATGACCTGTTTGATCAGCTTCAGGGAGCCTCAGTATTTTCTAAGATTGATTTGAGGTCAGGGTACCATCAGTTGAGGATTCGAGATGCAGATATCCCGAAGACCGCGTTTAGATCGAGGTATGGTCATTATGAGTTCGTGGTCATGTCCTTTGGACTCACAAACGCCCCTGCAGCGTTTATGGACATGATGGACAGAGTGTTCAAGGCATTCTTGGATAACTTTGTCATCGTATTCATAGACGACATTTTGATTTATTCCAAGACCAAGGAGGACCATACTTCGCATTTGAGGCAAGTTTTGACAGCATTGCGTGAGAACCAGATGTTCGCAAAGTTCTCTAAGTGTGAGTTTTGGCTAGAGAGAGTAGCCTTCCTTGGACATATCGTGTCGGCAGATGGTATAGCGGTGGACCCCGCGAAGATAGAGGCAGTTAGCTCGTGGGCGGTAGGACGACGGTCGGCCGCCGAGATACGCAGCTTTGCAGGGTCCGGCGAGTTATTACCGACGTTTAGTGAAAGACTTTTCCGCTAAGGCGGCACCCCTAACCCGTCGACCAAGAAGGGTGTTGACTTTGTTTGGGATGCTAGATGTGAGGAAAGTTTTGCCCGGCTTAAGCTCGACTTTTGACGACGGCACACTGTGTTGGCAGTTCCGGAAGGAAAAGGAGGTTTCGTAGTTTATAGTGATGCTTCCAAATATGGTTTAGGCTGTGTGTTGATGCAGCATGGGAAGGTGATAGCTTATGCTTCCCGGCAGTTAAAGCCTTATGAGAAAAACTATCCAACTCATGATATGGAGTTGGCTGCAGTTGTTTTTGCTCTAAAGATTTGGAGGCATTACTTATATGGTGAGAGGATTCAGTTGTTCACGGATCACCAGAGCCTCAAATATTTCTTCACTCAGAAGGAGTTGAACATGAGGCAGAGGAGGTGGCTCGAGTTAGTAAAGGACTACGACTGTGAGATTTTGTACCATCCCGGAAAAGCCAATGTTGTGGCTGATGCGCTGAGTAGGAAGACGTCGCATTCAGCAGCCTTGCTGAGCTCCCAAGTTGAGTTGCGGAATGAGTTTGAGCGAACCGGTATTGCAGTCTTGTTGGGAGAGGTTACCGCCAGGGTAGCCCAGCTATCAGTTCAGCCGTCACTTAAGCAGAGGATCATCGGCAGTCAGCTGAGTGATCCCAAGTTAAAGAGATTGCTCGAGAGAGTTGAGGCTGATGGCGATTTCGACTTTGTTGTGGCACCAGACGGAGGCTTAAGGTACAGAGGTCGGTTGTGCGTCCTAGAGGACGCAGAGATTCGAGCAGAGTTGCTTGCCGAGGCACATAGTTCCCCATTCACTTGGCACCCAGGAGGTACCAAGATGTACCAGGATCTCAAGCAGACATTTTGGTGGATGGGCATGAAGCGGGATATAGCGGAGTTTGTTAGCCGGTGTCTCACTTGTCAGCAAGTGAAGGCTCCCAGGCAGAAGCCTGCAGGTTTATTGCAGCCGTTAAGTGTTCCACAGTGGAAGTGGGACGAGATTTCGATGGACTACATCTCTGGGTTGCCAAGGACACCGAGAGGGTTTACTCAGATCTGGGTAGTAGTGGACCGGCTGACTAAGAGTGCACACTTTATACCCTGTGAGATTAGTTATACTGATGGGAGCGGTGGGCACGATTATTTCTAGAGCAAATTGTCTTTGTACCACGGAGTACCCGTGAAGATAGTGTCGATCGAGGATTCTCGGTTCACATCTCGCTCGAGAGCGCTCCGGAAGGGTTTGGGAATCGAGTGCGGCTTCAACATCGCCTTCCACCCTCAAACCGATGGTCGGTGAGAGGGTGAATCAGATTCTGGAAGACATGTTGAGAGCTCGTGTCTTGGACTTCCCGAGCGATTGGGACCGATGCACATGCTTGATGGAGTTCGCTTACAACAACGGCTATCGAGCGACTATTCGGATGGCCCCATTCGAGGCGTTGTATGGTAAGCGCTGCAGATCCCAGTGTTCGGGAGGAGGTTGGGGATAGGCGGTGTTACGGGACCCGAAAGTTCTGCTGCAGATGACGAGCGACGCAGATCACGAGAAGATAAGGGCTCGCATGTTGACAAAGCCAGAGTAGGCAAAAAGTTACGCCCGATGTGAGGCGTAGAGACTTGGAGTTTGAGGTGGGTCAACATGTTTTCCTGAAGGTAGCACCTATGCGTGGGGTGTTAAGGTTTAGAAAGCGAGGCAAGCCGAGCCCCGGTTTTGTAGGGCCTTTTGAGATCCTTGAGCGGATCGGAGCGATGGCCTATCGGTTAGCTTTACCCCGTCTTTGTCGGTGTGCATAATGTGTTCCACGTTTCGATGTTGAGAAAGTACGTGGCGAGATCCGTCGCATGTGCTAGAGCATGAGCCCTTAGAGTTGAGTAAAGATTTATCCTTCGAGGAGAAGCCCAGTGCAGATTTTGGCTTATGGCGCAAGGTATTGCGCATGCAACCGAGAGATAAGTTTAGTAAAGGTTCTTTGGAGGCATCGGAGGCGGAGGAAGCGACGTGGGAGCTAGAGGATGAAATGAGGACTCATTACCCGAGTTGTTCCAGTCTTAGGACTTTCGGGGACGAAAGTCTTTTAAGGGGGAGTATTATAACGGCCCCGTTTTCCTTCCTACAATAGCAAAATTAATTGGGAATTAATTGGATCCTTTGGGATTTGAACCCTTGCTTAGATGGTGGAATTGGAGTTTTAAATAAGAATTTGAACTAAAAGAGAAAAGAATTTCTTTAGCGGACCCATAGAGAGAAAAATCCTTGGGAAGGGAATTTTAGGTTTCCTAACCTATTTAAAATAAGGAAGAGAAGGAAAAATCAAGAAACCCCTATTTTTCCCTTTGTTGGCCGTCTCTCTCTTTCTCTCTCTCTCTCTCTCTGTCTCTCTCTCTCTCTCCTAAAACCCTAGCCGAGCAGCCCTAGCCACACCATCGAACCACCCCCGAGCCACCCAGCCTAGCCGCACGCACCACCCGTCCATCGCACCACCTCGCGCGCGACGGCCTGCGCGCGCTCGGCCTGCGCGCACGCACCACGCCGCCCGGCCGGTGCACGCTGCCAGAACCCGAAAGCCCCACGTCGCACACCCATCGACGCCGGCGTCGCCGTGGCGCCAGACCGCCCAACGTCGCTCGCGGCCGCGCGATTCCGCAACGCAGCCCGACGCGTCGCCCGCCGCACGCCCGCGCGCTCCAGCTCGACCCCTCGCCGCGCGCCAACCTTGCGAGCCGCTCGCTCGCGCGTCGCCTAGCAGCCGCACACCCGCGCGCTGCCCTGCGCGTCCGCCCGACGTGTGCGCCCGCCAGCGCCAGCGCGCCCTTGCCGCACCAAAGCGGCGCCCAAGCCACCCTCCTTGCTGCGAGGCCCGTGTCTTCTCGGTGGTAATTCCCGAACCAATCCCTTTGTGTTTTCTAAGCTTACAGGCTCACTGTATGTATTTACTTAGGATGCTTTATTTATGCCTAGGTTGCTCGAGTTCGTATTAAGCTCGAGGGTCTTTTTGGTTGTGATAGTTATTCTCCACTTGTTTCCAGGTAAGGACTTCTGTAACGGCCCCGTTTTCCTTCCCGGTTAATAACAAAATTAATTGGAAAATTAATTGAATCTTTTGGGATTTGAACCTTGCCCTAAATGGTGAATTTGGAGTTTTAAGAAAAGAGTCTTAATTAAAAAGAAAAGAAAAAGAAAAGAAGGTTGCTTTAGCGGGACCCGCAAGAGAAAAGCCTTGGGAAGGGAATTTAGGTCTCCTAACCTATTTAAAAATAAGGAAAAGAAGGAAAATCAAGAAAACCCCTAATTTTCCCCTCATAGCCGCATTCTCTCTCTCTCTCTCTCTCTCTCTCTCTCTCCTAAAACCCTAGCCGAGCGCAGCCCTAGCCACACCATCGAACCACCATCGAACCACCCCGAGCCACCCACACCTAGCCGCGACGCACCACCACGTCCATCGCACCACCCTCGCCCGCCTGACCCTGCGCGCTCGGCCTACGCCGCGCCGGCATCGCTGCGCTGCGGACGGAAGCCCCACCGTCGCACACCGCCGCCGCTGGCGTCGTCCGTGGCCTCCAGCCTGCCGCCCGGCGTCGCTCGTGGTCGCCGCAGTCAACGCAACGCAGCCAGCGCGACGCGCGCCCGCCGCGCGCCCGCTCTAGCGCGATCCCTCGCCGCGCCAACCAAGCCGAGCCGCTTCGCTCGCGCGTCGCCTTGCAACCACACCCCTACGCCTGCGCGCTGCGCGCCCGACGCGTTACCAGCGCCCAGCGCGCCAGCGCGCACAGCGCCACCCGCACCAAAGCGGCGCCAAGCCACCCTCCTTGCTGCCGAGGCCCGTGTCTTCTCGGTGGTAATTCCCGAACCAATCCCTTTGTGTTTTCTAAGCTTCTGGATGCTATATGTATTTACTTAGGATGCTTTATTTATGCCTAGGTTGCTCGAGTTCGTATTAAGCTCGAGGGTCTTTTTGGTTGTGATAGCTATTCTCCACTAGTTTCCAAGTAAGGACTTCCTACCGTGGTTGTGTGGACCCTGCTATGCTTTCTTAATTGTGCCTTGTATGCTTGCTTACCTTTATGAGCATGTTAGTGGATAGGATAGCTTGTGATTGAATTCTTGCTAGCATGTTTTGCCTTTTTGTACATGTTAGTGCCATGCTAGGTTTGTTCTTCCAGCATGCTTGAGATTCCTGCTTTAAGCTCGTAGTATCATGCTAGGCTATGTATGACAGATGTCTTTTGTGAATGTTAGCCAGGAATCACGTACTTGGTAGTCTTAGCTAGTATAATAGGGTTTGTCATCATCCAGAGGCTGAGAGCGGACATAACGTACCATGTCCCCACCGGTCGGGAGTAGAGCGAAGCATAACGTACATTGCTTCCCAGAAGCGGTAGATGTGGATGTAGCTACCACATCGGCATAAGCCTAGTTTGTAGCTCGCTAGAGCGGAACCACCGCCAGCGGTGCAAGCCTGCCTTGGCGGTTCTTAGCTTCAGTCGGTGGTACAGGTTGCACAGATGAGTGCCGAGGGCCTCGCGCTACTGTGTTCGGTGACACCGTTTCCGAAGTCTTAGGCATGCGTGCACGCCCGCGTGGTTTGCCCCTAGGCCCCGCATTTACGCCGGTTGCGAGAAGAGCATGCGGTGTCGCGCGCACGCCAGCGTTAGTTGCTTTGGTTCGGAGAGAGCCCCCGGGCTAATGTTCGTGAGTACACCAATTCCTTCCCGTTTAGAGCCAGTGTAACGACCCAGGTTTTTCTTCCAGGTCTTCCAGGCATGCCCTAGGGGTAATTTGGTAATTTGGTCGGGCCGTCGAGTCGTTTGTGTCTTTTCCATTACTAAAATTATTGGATGGTTTTGTAGGTTTTTGGAGGGGTTTGTGGTTTGGTTTGAGCAAGGTTTGATGCAAAAGTAAAAATAAAGGAAATTGTCTTTGCCGCAGGGGTTTTGAACCCGGGTCTCCTCGGAAGCTTGTGGAGATGTGTGCCAATTAAGCCATTAGGTGCTCTTGTTGCTCTTCCTGCATCATCTTATGGTTAGCCTTGGATTTTGGAGTTTTGGTGCATTTGGTTAAATGAAATAGAAATTAGGTTTATTCCATCTTCTTCTCCAAATCACCTCTTGGCCGCACAAGCTTTCCCTCTCCATAGCCTTTGCCGATTCTTCTTTCCCTTGCATTTCCTTGGGTTCGATCATCATCATTCCGGGTAAGTCTTCATCCTCTTCATCTCCTCATTTGGTTATTGATCTTTGGCCGAAGGTAAGAAGTAGAGTGTTGTGTGTGTTTGTGTTGATTGCAGCCAGCCGAGAGAAGCCAGCCAGCAGCCATCGTCGCCGTCCAGCCGGCCAGCCCCTCGCCCAGATCCACCGTCGCAGACCTCCCGCACGCCATCGCTCACCAGGTCGCGCCAGATCCACCGTCGCAGACCTCCCGCACGCCATCGCTCACCGTGTCGCGCGAAATCCATCGCCGCGCCTCCCGCGCGCCATCGCTCGTCGTCGTGCGAATCGCGCTTCAGCCAGCGACGCCCGGCGCCAGCGCGCCAGCCCGCGTCCGCGTCGCTGTCGCCGCGCCAGCGCGCCAAGCGCCTCGCGCCCGAGATGCTCGCCCACACGCCCGAGCGCTGCGCGCGCGCGCGCGTCCTGCCGCTGCAACCCGCGTGCAATGCGTGCCCGGTAGCGCGAGCCTCCGTGCCCGGCTTGCCGCCAGCCTCCAAGCTCGTGTCGCCGTGCGCGTGAGTTCCCGAGCCGAGCTTGCTCACTTCTATTGTTTTTAGACTTTTAGGTATTGACTATTATTGGTTTGTTAGGTTCCCGCCGCTAGCTCTGGGATTGTTCCATGACTTAGGATTTGTGTGTAGAAGCCTCCCACCAAGGTAAGGATTTCTTACCGGAGTTGTGTGGGCCTGCGGTATATTTGTGATTGTTGTTTTGTATGCTCGTGTATGATTACTAGCATGTTTAGCCCTAGGTGCTCTGCTTACAATTCTGATTGGCATGAACTCTTGTATTGTTTCTCATGTTAGCCCATGCTAGGTTGTTCCATTCTGGCATGTTCGATATCTGTTCTTGCTTCGTAGTATCATGTAAAAACCCGACCCAAAAGGGCTCTAAATAGGCCTTTACCCCAATGCATGCATTCAAAGTAAAGGACAATATGCAAATAATTTTCGATTCCCAATTAAAACAAAACAATCAAGGTTCAATCGAAAATAAAGATAGTTTCTTTGAAACTCGCCCTGTCTCCAAGCACTGCTTTTTCAAGGCAAATACATTTCCAAAACGTACACTCTGATCAGAGATTTCTTAAAACATTTGAAACATCCTCAAATTCAATAAAGCGAGAATCACGAAAACATTGAGAAAAACATCCTAGGGCTCTGTGCTGACTACATGCATTCGGGGAAAATAAAAGACAAGAGTCATAGAAATAAAAAGTCGAGACAGCAATGAGTTCCCATGATCACAGCTCCTCCTTCACCCATCCTGTCTCGCACCTTGGTTACTGTGGAAAACCACAAAATAAGGGTGAGTAACGAATTACTCAGAAGAATCCCCAACCGGGGTACAATACGATGCACATGGTCATCTAGATGAGTGTATGCAAGCTATGAATTTAAACACGAGAATAGAGCACATAGCTTAAGTCCACACTTGGACCTCGGATGCCAACTCGTGGTCTTAGTCCGGAATTAACTACCATAACTACACAGATCGCCCTATACGAGAAACAAGTCCCGCCTCGGCTGCCTACTATCGAATGAAAGGTGCACTAGCTCATGATCCCGAGGAGCTCTCCTCGCCGACGCAGTAATGAGCGTAAGCATGCACCGCGTGCTTCTACTGAGACTATGGGGTGCCGGTCTAGTGGCAAGCTGCCCATATCCGGATACCACGCCTAACTAAATCTCCGGATCGGTGTCACCGACATAGGGGTGTGAGACTGGACACGTGAACTATGTCGACTGTACCACCGCACCGAGGCTAAGGAACGCGGGTCATGGTAGGCTTACACCAGAAGCCGCCCTTACCTTAACAGTGGCAATCAAGGGCTCTTGCCGAACACGCCGAGGACGTGTTGGCTGCCGGGGACTAGGCATTGCCAAGTCATCATCCCGACCGTTGGGGTATCGCTTAGACTACCACCCTCACCCAAGATTGCGTGGCCTACCGGTTGGGATAGCTAATCCTCACGGGGTCCAAGGACGGAGAATCGTCTCGAACGTCCTTGCCATGGATGCAAGATACTTTATGTATCGGGCCCGGATGATGCTATCTACCCAATTATAACTCCGCTTTAACAATCGCAAACAATCCAACACGTGCTCGAAAGAATACAAAGCAGACCTAGCATGGTACTACGTAAAAGAATGAATATGAGCATGCCGAGAAACGGAACAACCTAGCATGGACTAACATGAAAGAACAACATACGAAGTCATGCCATCCAGAATTCAGAGCGAGCACCTAAACTATACATGCCGATAATCACAAACAAACATACAACATCAATCACATAGAACATCGCAGGTCCACACAACCCCGGTAAGAAATCCTTACCTTGGTGGGAAGACTTCTACACACAAATTCCTAAGTGCGAACACTTCCGAGCTAGCTATCGAGAACCTACAAACATAGTAACAATCACAACCATATCCCTAAAAATATAATAAAACAAAGAGGCTCGGCTCGGGAGCACTCACACGGCACCGCGACACGAAGCAAAGGCGCTTGCAGCAGGCACGCACTGCCGAAGCTGGCGCTGGCTGCGCGCTGCACGACGCAGCGCAAAGCGCGTCTGTGTGCGATGGCGCTGTGCGCGGCGGCTGTGCGCGACGGACAGACGGGACTCGGCAGCAGCGGCACGCAACGCGCAGACGCCGCGGCGCGGGCGTCGCGATCGCGGACACGAGGAGCTGCCGCGGCGAGACGCGCGAGCGGGCGAAACGTCTGGCGTGCGCGGCGAAGCGGCTTCGGCAAGCGACACGCGGCGGCGCGCGGCGCGTCTGGCGTCTCGCTGCTGCGCGCGACCGCGCGTGACGACGGGCTGGCGATGGCCGAGCAGGGGCTGGGTCGGCTGCTGCGCGAGATCTGGGCGAGACGGGCTGTGACGGCAGGGCTACGACAGGCGGCAAGCGTTGGCGCGCGGGAGGGCTGCGACGGCAGATCTGGCGCGACCTGGGCGTCTGCTCGTGCCGACCGATCGACGGCCGGGCCGCTTTGCTTTCGGATCTGCGCGTCGCCCGGCACTGGGCACACACGACACTGCGCAAAACACACACACACACAAGCTCTCCTTCTTACCTTCGGCCAAAGAAGAACACCCAAACGAGAAGATGAAGAGGATGAAAACTTACCCGGAATGATGATGGAGTCTCGAGCTGCAAAGGGGATGAAGAAATCGGCAAGGAGAGCTTGGGAGAAAGCTTGGGCGGCCACAAGATTTTGGAGAAGAAGATATGGCCAAACCTATTTTCTTTTCATTTAACCAAATGCACCAAAACTCCAAAATCCAAGGCTAACCATAAAATAATACGGACAGAGCAACAAGAGCACCTAATGGCTCAATTGGCACACATCCTCATAAGCTTTCCAGGAGACCCGGGTTCAAAACCCAGCTGCAACACAAATTCCTTTATTTTTACTTTTGCATCAAACCTTGCTCAACCCATCAACAAAGCCTCACAAACCTACATAAATTCATCCAATATTTTTAGCAACTAGAAAAGACATAAACGGCCCTGACGGCCCGACCAAATTACCAAAATACCCCTTGGGCATACCTGGAAGACCGGGATGAAAACCTGGGCCGTTACAATATTCCCTCCTTTTTATGACTTTCGTCCTCGAAAGTCCTTAAGACTGAAACAACACAGGATACTGAAATCTCATCCCGTCTTCCCCCGCTCACGAGCGACCTCCTCTGAACTCTGACTCCTCCACTGAACTTTTACCAAACGGATCTCACGATTATGCAACGTCTTCGTCTCAAAGACCAGAATACTCACAGGCTTCCCCTCAAGCTCAAATCCTCAATCAGCTGCAAAGGCTCAAAGTCCACAATGAGCGATGGGTCCGACACATACCGCCTCACACCGATACATGAGAACACTGCACACGGCTGACAATGACAGAAAGAGCTAACCAATATGCAACTCTGCCAATCCTTTCGAGAATCTCAAATGGTCCAACAACAGGAGGCTCCACTTCTCCCGCTTACCAAACCTCAACACAACTCACAACGGCACAACTTTAAAACTACGCATTGTCCAACCTCAAACTCTAAAACTCGACGCCGAACATCGGCGTAACTTTTCTGCCTGCTCTGAGCTAACAACACTAGCTCTAAACTCCTGCACATCACCTCTGGTCAAATGCAGCAACTCAGGACCCAAAACAAAATTGATGGCCACTAACCTTTTTCCAGAACAATGGAATCCTGCAATACTTACCTTGCAATGCCTCAATGGAACCACAAGAACCGACCACGAGAATCGCAACCAAAGGCAACCTCATAGAACCACTATAGTCTTCCCGCCGCCTAATCACTTAAACACCAACTCGCAACAAGCTCCAAAGGTTCTCGGATAACTTCTCCCAAAAGACCATCGGTCGAGGGGGTGAAAACACTACGTGAAATCGCACCCGGCCATAAGCCTCTTAACAACGCTCTCGAACTACGGTTCATCATGCACTCATCAGAAAGACCCGACCCAAAAGGGGCTCTAAATAGGCCTTTACCCCAATGCATACATTCAAAGGAAAGGATAATATGCAAATAAGCTTTTAGATTCCCAATTAAAACAAAACAATCAAGGTTCAATCGTAAATCAATATAGTTTGTCAAAACTGTTTCAAGGCAAATACATTTCCAAAACGTACACTCTTCGATCGAGATTTATTAAAACATTTGGAACATTCTCAAATTCAATAAAGCGGAATCCACAAAATCATTCAAAAACATCCTAGGGCTCCGTGCCCGCTACATGCATTCGGGGAAAATGAAAGACAAGAGTCATAGAAATAAAAAGTCGAGACGACAAAGACGTTCCCATGATCATAGCTCCTCCTTCACCATCATCCGCCTCGCGCCATGGTTACCTCGAAGATAAGTAAGGGTGAGTAACGAATTACTCAAGAAGAATCCCCGACCGGGGTACAATGTAAAGACCCGACTCAAAAGGGCTCTAAATGGGCCTTTACCCCAATGCATGTAGTGAAAATAAAAGACATTATGAAAAATACATTTCGGATTCCAAGTAAAAATGAGAAACATTCAACAACGAAAACATACATTTCTAAAAGCACACTCGATCGAGAGATTTATTTAAACCATTAAAACAATCCACAAGTACCAATATGCTGGAATCCATAAAACGTAAGAAAACATCCTGGGGGCTCTGTGCCCGTCTACATGCATTCGGGAAATAATAAAAAGTGAAGAGTCATGATAATTAAAATAAAACAATCGAGAGATGACAGCGGGTTCCATGATCATAGCTCCTCCTTCACCATCCTGTCTCCCGCCTTGATTACCTGTGGAAAACCACGTAATAAGGGTGAGTAACGAATTACCCAAAGAAGAATCCCCAACCGGGTACAATACGATATACATGATCATCTAGAAGAATGTATGCAAGCTATGAGTACAAACACGGAGCGGAGCACATAGCTAAGTCCACACTTGGACCTCGGATGCCATCTCGTGGTCTTAGTCCGGAAAAACCACAACACACTAAACGCACTATACGGGAACAAGTCCCGCCTCACTGCTCATCGCCGATACGAAAGGTGCACCGCTCAAGATCCCGAGGAGCTCTCCGATCGGCGTTGTAATGAGCGTAAGCGCGCACCGCATGCTACTGCAAACTCGGGGTGCCGGGTCTAGTGGCAAGCCGCCTGTGTTCGATCACCATGCCTAACTAAATCTCTCGGATCGGTGTCACCGACATAGGGGTGTGAGACTGGACACGTGAACTATGTCACCGTACCACCGCACTCGAGGCTAAGGAACCGGTCGTGGTAGGCTTACACCGAAGCGGTCCTTGCCCTAACAGTGGCAATCAAGGGCTACGGCCGAACACGCCGAGGACGTGTCGATCGCCGGGGGCGAGGCAATGCCAAGTCATCATCCCGACCGTTGGGGCATTTAACATCTGCCACCCTCACCCAAGATTGCGGGGCCTACCGGTTGGGATAGCTAATCCCTCACGGGGTCCAAGGACGGAGAACTGCTCTCGAACGTCCTTGCCATAGATGCGAGATACTTTATGCATCGGGCGGATGATTCTATCTACCTCAATTCTAAACCTTAACAACAATAACGATTCAATCAATGCACCCAATACGTGCTCATCGGATACAAAGAACCTAGCATGATACTACGAAGCAAGAACAGATATCGAACATGCTAGAATAGAACAACCTAGCATGGGCTAACATGAGAAACAATACAAGAGTTCATGCCATCGAGAATTCGAAACAGAGCACCTAGGCTAAACATGCTAGTAAACATACACAGCATACAAAACAACAATCACAAATATACCGCGAGAGGTCCACACAACCCCTGTGAAGAAATCCTTACCTTGGTCTCAAGACTTTTACACACAAATCCTAAGTCGCGGAACAATCCCGAGCTAGCGGCGGGAACCTAGCAAACCAACAATAATCGGCATCTAAAATATCTAAACAACAATAGAACGACAAGCTCGGCTCGGGAACTCACGCGGCGCGCGACGACCACGAGCTTGGGGCGCTTGGCAAGCCGGGCACGCAAGGACGCAGCCACGCCGCTACCGCGGCACGCACGCAAGGACACGCTACCGGTTGCGCTACCGCACGGCAAGGCAACACGCTACCGGCTGCGCTACCGCACGCAGCAGCGGGGACACGCGCGCGGCGAGCGGCTCTGGGCGGCGGCGCTGCGCCGGGCGTCGGCGAAGCGCGCGGCGAGCAGCGTCGAGCGAAGGCGCGCGGCGCCGGCGATCGCGATGCGACACACGGCGAGCAACTTCGGCGGCGGACGCAGCGCGCGGCGTCTGAGCCGGCGGCGCGCGGCGCAGCGGCTTCGGCAAGCGGACACGGCGAGGGCGTGCGAGCGATCGGCTGGACGTCTTTGGCGCTGGCGAGACCTCTCGCGTCGCGGCGATCGATCGGGCGATCGCTCTTTGGGCGACGCGAGGCTCTTTGGGACAGTCAGGCGTGCGATGTGGCTGGTTCGACCGATCTGGGCGTCACGGTAAGCTGGGGATGATGGTTTTGCTCCTCTCGGTGGGCGCACAACACACACACACACACAACCCTTTTTCTTACATTCGGCCAACAAACACCCAAATGAGAAGATGAAGAAGACGAAGACTTACCGGAATGATGATGATCGAACCCAAGGAGAGGCAAGGATGAAGAACTTCGGCAAGGCTATGGAGATGGAGAGCTTGGGCGGCCAAGAGGTGCTTTTGGAGAATAAGATGGAATAACCTAATTCTATTTCATTTAACCAAATGCACCAAAACTCCAAACTCCAAGGTTAACTAAGATGTGATGCAGAAAGAGCAACAAGAGCACCTAATGGCTCAATTGGCACACCTCTCTACAAGCTTCCCGGAGACCGGGTTCAAACCCTACTGCAAAGACAATTTCCTTTATTTTTACTTTTGCAACAAACCTTGCTCAAACCAAACCACAAACCCCTCCAAAAACCTACAAAAACCATCCAATAATTTTAGTAGTTGAAAAGACACAAACGACCATGACGGCCCGACCAAATTACCAAATTACCCCTAGGGCATACCTCGGAAGACCGGGAAGAAAAACACAGGTCGTTACAATATTCCCTCCTTTTATGACTTTCGTCCTCGAAAGTCCTTAAGACAGAAATAGCTCGTGGTAATGCAACCTCATCTCGCCTTCCCGCTCCCAAGTGGCTTCCTCGAACCCCGATTCTTCCATCAACCTTTACTAAACGAATCTCGCGATTACGCAACGTCTTGGTCTCAAAGGCAAGGATCCTCACCGGCTTCTCCTCGAAGTTCAAATCCTCATTCACCGCAAAGGCTCAAAGTCCACAATGTGCGACGGGTCCGGCACATCTTGCCTCAACATCGATACATGAAAAACACTATGCACCGCTAATAGTGACGGAGGTAGGGCTAACCGGTAAGCAACTCTGCCAATCCTCTCTAGGATCTCAAATGGACCAACAAAACGGGGACTCAACTTCCCACGCTTACCAAACCTCGAACACCTCGCATCGGAGCAACCTTAAGGAACACATGTTGACCAACCTCAAACTCCAAATCTCGGACGCCGAACATCGGCGTAACTCTTCTGCTGCTCTGCCTCGAGTCAAACATACGAGCTCTAATCTTCTCCTGACCGCACCATTGGTCAATCTGCAGTAACTCGGGACCCAAAACCTGTCTATCACCAACCTCTTCCCGAACCACGGGGGACCGACAAACGCTTACCATACAATGCCTCGAATGGAGCCATCTGAATCGCCGATTGGTAACTATTGTTATAGGCAAACTCCATCAAGTACAGATATCGGGTCCCAATCTGCTCGGGAAATCCAACACACAAGCCCTCAACATATCCTCGAGAATCGATTCACTCTCTCGGTCGACCATCCATCCGAGGGTGAAAAGTCATCTTTGAAATCGCACTCTGTGCCCAAACCCTTCTCGAGCGCTCTCCGTAAAGCGAGAAGTGAACCATGAGTCACGATCGGACACAATCCTCACCGGCACACCATGATAACGGATGATCTGCTCCAAACAAGCAGCTGCCATTGTTCCCGCGGTATAAGTGTCTCTACCGGGAATGAAGTGTGCGCTCTTGGTCAAACGATGCGACTATCACCCAAATCTGAGAGAACTTCCTCGAGTCCTTGGCAAACCAGAGATAAAGTCCATGGAGATCTCTTCCCACTTCCATTTGGGGTACACTCGATGGTCGCAACAAACCTCATTGGCCTCTCTGCAGGTGCCTTCACTTGCGCGACAAGTGAGACACCGGTGACAAACTCTGCCACATCTCTCTTCATCCCTATCCACGTAAAAAAGTCGCTTAAGGTCTGATACATCTTGGTACCCCGGTGCCAAGCAAAAGGGGAAGTGGGCCTCCGAGAGCAACTCGGCTCGCAAACCTGCAATGTCCGGAACACACAACCGGCCTCTATAAGTCAACCTTTATGCTGGGAATACACAAAGTCAAAGTCACCGTCGGCACTAACTCTGTCAACCAATCTCTTAAGTGCGGGGTCACCCAACCGGTTGTCTATAATCCATTTGCCGAATCGACGGTTTGAGCAGTCAATGAGCTACCACAGCGGTAACCTCTCCCAACAACATCGCAACCTCGCCCGCTCGAACTCTCTCTCGCAAACTGGGGCTGGAACTCAACAACGCCGCAGAGTGCGGCGTCTTTCTGCTCAAAGCATCGGCCACTACGTTGGCTTTACCGGATGGTACAAAATCTCGCAATCATAATCCTTTACCAACTCTAACCATCTCCTCTGCCTCATATTCAACTCCTTACGAGTAAACAGATACTTGAGGCTCGGTGATCGGTAAACATCTGAATCCGCTCACCATACAGGTAATGCCTCCAAATCTTGAGAGCAAACACCACTGCGCCAACTCCATATCATGAGTCGGGTAGTTACGCTCATACGGGCCGGTGACGGGAAGCATAGGCAATGACCTTCCGTCTTTGCATCAACACACAACCTAAACCAAACTTGGAAGCATCATCAGAGACCACGAAACCACTGTCCCCTCCGGATCGCCAACAGTCGTGTCAAGAAGTCAAACTACGCTTGAGCAGCAAAGCTCTCATCACACTCTTTGTCCCAAACAAACTCGACACCCTTCCTCGTCGACGAGTGAGGCGAGGCTAAAGCAGAAAAGTCCTTGACGAACCGACGGTAGTAACTCGCCAAACCAAAAAAGTCTGCGAATCTCGGCAAAACGTGAAGTCGGCTTGGCCCATGAACTCACGGCCTCAATCTTCGCGGGGTCCACGGCTATACCATCTCTCGAAACCACGTGGCCTAGGAAGGCCACCGCTCCAACCAGAATCACATTTGGAAAACTTCGCATAAAGTGGTTTTCCTCAAAGCTGCCAATACTCGTCTCAAATGCTCTGCATGGTCTTCTTTAGACCTCGAATAAATCGGAATATCGTCAATGAACACGATGACGAAGCTGTCCAAAAATGATTTGAACACCCTATCCATCATGTCCATGAACGCTACCGGGCATTGGTCAATCCAAACGACATGACCACAAACTCATAGTGACCATATCTAGACCTGAAAGTTGTCTTAGGAATGTCGGCATCCTCGATCCGCAATCGATGGTAACCGGATCTCGAGATCTATCTTGGAGAACACGAAGCTCCTGAAGGTGATCGAACAAATCATCGATCACGGGGCAACGGATACTTATTCTTCACTTTGTCACCTTATTAAGCTCGCGGTAATCAATACATAAGCGCATAGAACCATCCTTCTTTTTCAAAACAGAATCGGTGCTCCCCACGGGGACACACTTGGACGGATGAACCCTCGGTCTAACATCTCCGCAATCGAATCTTGATTCCTTTAACTCACGCTGGCGCCATGCGTCACGGAGCCTTCTGAATAGGGAGGGTCCACGGCTCGAGCTCAATATTGAAGTCAACCTCTCTCTTTGGGGCAACCCGTAACTCC
>JAYKKH010000034.1:0-100000 GCA_036507275.1 Sicyos edulis | reverse complement strand
TGAATACAGTAGTGCGAGGCCCTCGGCTCTCATCTGTACAACCTGTACCACCGACCTAAAGCTAAGAACTGGCCAAGGTTGGCTTACACCGTTTGGAGGGTTCCGCTCTAGCAGGCTACAAACTAGGAATATGCCGATGCGGGAGAAAATCCATATCGGCTGCCGGTTGGGACAAAGTACGTTATGTCTGCTCTCAGCCTTTAGATGATGACAAACCCTACTATACTAGCTAAGAGTATAAAGCAATCGATTCCTGACTAATCATACATTCTCAACATAAAACACATAACCTAGCATGGTACTACGTACTTAAACAGGAATCTTAAGCACGCTGGAAGAACAAACCTAGCATGGCACTAACATGTAAAAACAGGCAAACATGCTACCAAGAAGTCAACACACGCTGTCCTATAACTAACATGCTCATAACCGTCAACAAACATACAAGGCACATCATGATAATATCGCAGGGTGTAACGGCCCAGGTTTTCATCCCGATCTTCCAGGTATGTCCTAAGGGTATTTTGGTAATTTGGTCGGGCCGTTAGGGTCGTTTCTGTCTTTTTCAGCTGTTAATATTCTTGGTTGGTCAAATGTAGGCTTTGGCTGCTTCCTGGATGAGTTTGGGTATGGAGAGATGCAAAAATAAAATTCAGGATTAAAAGTGCATCAGCTAGGATTCGAGCCCGGGTGGCCAGGGAGTTAGTGGTGTGGTCCTACCAGTTAGGCCACCGATTGTTTTTGTTGCTCATTCCGCAGTATACCTTGGTTTGCATTGGTTTTCGGGATTTAGGGAGTTTGATTAAAAGAGAAAAGAAATAGGTTTATTCATCTTTTTCTTCCCAAATCCCCATTGCCGCCCACCATCTTCTCTCAAGCCTCTTGCCGTGCGTTCTTCCAGCTCGAGAGCTCCGTCGTCTTGTTCGTCCCAGGTAAGCGTTGCTCGATCTCTTCTTCTTGTCTTTGGTGTGTTCTTGCTGCCCGAGAGAAGGGGTGGTTAGGGTTTTTCTCTAGTGTTTGTGCAGCCCACTGAGCAAAGAATTTCCATGCTACAAAGAATAACATAGCAGGCATAGGCCCCGAGCAGGCGGCCCAGCACGAGCAAATTTGTCCTTGTGCAAATACCAAATAGATTGACCGCACTCAAGAAATAAGATCGCCTCGCCCGGCAGTGCGACCCTACTGTCTCGATCGCCTAGCCTGCAGCGCCGATCGCCCAGCCCTGTAGCCCCAGCGTTACACGCTCAGTCCCAGCGCGAGCACAGCCCCATAGCATCGCGTCGCCCTTCTGCGTGCAGCCCCAGCGCCTGCGTCGCATCGCCCGTCTGCACGTGCAGCCCCTATCGCCCCAGCACACCCAGCCACACGCACGCGCTGCCCTTCTCGAGTCAGCACGTCCAGCCGCGCCCAGCGCCTGTTGTAGCATGTCCGTCCGCACGCCAGCCTCGTGCCATGTGAGTTGCTCCTGATCGAGCCGACCTCTATTTGCATTTTGCCTAAGTTTTATAGATTATGATGTTTGTTGTTTGTCTGTTAGGTTCCCGATAGCTAGCTCGGGTTCGGTTGCAGCTTAGGATCTTTCTTGTGTGTGTTTGCCTTCCGACCCAGGTAAGGATTTCTTATCGGAGTTGTGTGGGCCCTGCGGTATATTCTGTGATTGTTGTTTGTATGCTTGTTTATGTTTATAAGCATGTTAGTAGATAGGTGCTATGTTATGAATTCCGACTGGCATGATTCTCGTGTTGTTTCTCATGTTAGTTCCATGCTAGGTTGTTCTGTTCTGGCATGCTCGTTATCTGTTCTTGCTTCGTAGTATCATGCTAGGTTCATGGTTTCTGTTGAGCACGTATTGGATTGTTAGCTGTTATCTCTTTATAGTTTAGAATTTTGATAGGTAGCATCATCCAGGCGAGGATGCATAACGTAACTTTCATCCGTGGCAGGGACGTGCGAGGCAATACTCCGTCCCTGATCCGTCGTTAGGGTTTAGCTAACCCTAACGGCAGCCCAGTGCAATCTTGGGTGAGGGTGGCAAACTGTTAAATGCCCCAACAACCTGGGGAAGGACGAGGTATTGCCTTGTCCCCGGTAGTCGACACGACCTCAGCGTGTCGGCAGTAGCCCTTGATTGCCACCTGATAGGGCAAGGACCGGTTCCTGGTGTAAGCCTACCACGACCGATTTCTTAGCCTCAGGTGCGGTGGTACAGGTCGACATAGTCATAGTGTTCTGGTGTCACACCATTATGTTCAGTGACCCCGATCCAGAGATTTGTTAGGCATTCGTACTGGACCAGGACAGTATGCCCTAGACCCAGCACCTCCCTGGTTTGCAGCAGCATGCGGTGCGCGCACACGCTCATTACAGCGCCGACTGGAGAGCTCCTCGAGATCTTGAGTTCAGTTCACCTTTCGTATAGACAGTAGTAGGAAAGCTGAGGCCGAGATTAGTTTCTCGTATAGTATCGAGACGCATTGTAGTTTTCTGGATTAAGATCGTAAGATGGCATCCGTGGTAATTATGTATGGATTAAAGTGATGTGCTCTCTTTTGTGTTTATATTCTAGTGTATGCATGTTTTAGCAGAGCGGGGCGGAGACGAGCAGGTTCTGACTTGTTGTTGGTTTGGGTCCAGAGCACCATCATGCCAACTATCCGCAGTGTAAGGAGTACGATAGCAGCTAGTCAGGGTATCCAAATAGATACAAATACCGCAAGGACATTGTCCTAGGGTGAGGCAGAGAATAGACCTCGTAGGCCACTTGCGACCCAGTTGTTAGTTTCCCCTACAGAGAGGGTGGAGGTGATGTAAGGACCCGACCTGGAATACTGTCCTAAACCTAGGTCCTCACTCAGCATGCAAGTTAAATATTTCAACAAGTGGTTTAGTGCTCATATTTAAAACTTTTTCAAAACATTTGGAAACGGGGAACACTTAAAACATAACCAACAATTTTCATAAAGCAAATCCAATCAAGGTAAAATAAGCCTGGCCAGTATTTATAAAAGAACATTCAAAACAGTTTAAACAACTTTAACATCATTCCCCTAGGACTCCTGTCAACCTACATGCTGAATAAATAAATGCAAACAATAAACGACAGAGTGCCGGCAGCCCCCATGATCAAACAGCTCCCTCCGCTAGCCATCCTGGTGCTGTCCCAAGTTACCTGGTGGAAAAACCACAGAAATAAGGGTGAGTATAAACATACTCAGTAAGAATCCCCAACCGGGGTACAATACGATACATCAGTCATCTAGCACCCTAGTATACATGAAAATAAAACAATGACTTAGAGCAAAACGGTTGAATGAGGCTATGAGCTACTTCTAGAGCGAGCCTATTCAAGGGCTTTCATCTACATCCTATCCTAGGTTCTACACTTGGATGCCCTTCGGGCCTTACACAACCTAGGACTCGTGTGATGCCCAGTGGGGCCTTACACACCTAGGATGCCCATCGGGGTCTTACACCTCCAACTCAGTGATGCCCATCGGGGACTTACACACCTAGGATGCCCATCAGGGTCTTACACCTCCAACTCGGTGATGCCCATCGGGACTTACGCACCTAGGATGCCCATCGTGGTCTTACACCTCCAACTCGGTGATGCCCATCGGGACTTACACACCTAGGATGCCCATCGTGGTCTTACACCTCCAACTCGGTGATGCCCATCGGGACTTACACACCTAGGATGCCCATCGTGTCTTACACCTCCAACTCGGTGATGCCCATCGGGACTTACACACCTAGGATGCCCATCGTGTCTTACACCTCCAACTCGGTGATGCCCATCGGGACTTACACACCTAGGATGCCCATCGTGGTCTTACACCTCCAACTCGGTGATGCCCATCGGGACTTACACACCTAGGATGCCCATCGTGGTCTTACACCTCCAACTCGGTGATGCCCATCGAGACTTACACACCTAGGATGCCCATCGTGGTCTTACACCTCCAACTCGGTGATCCCCATCGGGACTTACACACCTATGATGCCCATCGTGTCTTACACCTCCAACTCGGTGATGCCCATCGGGACTTACACACCTAGGATGCCCATCGTGGTCTTACACCTCCAACTCGGTGATGCCCATCGGGGACTTACACACCTAGGATGCCCATCGTGGTCTTACACCTCCAACTCGGTGATGCCCATCGTGACTTACACACCTAGGATGCCCGTCGGGTCTTACACCTCCAACTCAGTGATGCCCATCGGGGACTTACACACCTAGGATGCCCATCGGGTCTTACACCTCCAACCCAGTGATGCCCATCGGGGACTTACACACCTAGGATGCCCATCGGGGTCTTACACCTCCAACTCGGTGATGCCCATCGTGACTTACACACACCTAGGATGCTTATCGGGTCTTACACCTCCAACTCAGTGATGTCCATCGGGGACTTACACACCTAGGATGCCCATCAGAGTCTTACACCTCCAACTCAGTGATGCCCATCGGGGACTTACACACCTAGGATGCCCATCAGGGTCTTACACCTCCAACTCAGTGATGCCCATCGGGGACTTACACACCTAGTGTAACGGCCCAGTTTTCTATTTCGGGTACCCAGGTGATTTCGGGTCATTATTCGGATGTTCGGATGGGCCGTTAGAGCTGTTTTAACCTTTAAGGGTATTTTGGTATTTTGCTCCCGGTCGAGGTTGAGGATTTTCGTGGCTTCGTGGTCATTTCGGCCTTCGTTGAGACTTGATTAATGTTGGTTGCAAGACCCAAGGAGTTTGGGTTAGTTGATTAGAAGTTCGGAGACATTCCGGTTGATAGCAAAATTAATTGGAATTTAATTGGTCCCATTGGGATTTGAACCCTTGCCCTAATGGTGAAATTGGAGTTTTAGAAAAAGAAGGTTTAGTTAAAAAGAAAAGAATTTCTTTAGCCGACCCGCAAGAGAAAGCCTTGGAAGGGATTTTAGACCCATTTAAATTAGGAAAAGGAAAGAAAATCCTATTCCCTTGTTTTGGGAAAATCTCTCTCTCTCTCTCTCTCTCTCTCTAGCCGACCTCACCAAGAAACCCTAGCCGCCCTAGCCGCACCCCCGCTCACCACTGCTCAGCCCAGCGCACCAGCAGCCAGTTGCCAAGACCCAGCGCACGAGCAGCCCAGCCGTCCAGCCCAGGCGCACCAGGTCGCGCCAGCCCTGCCCAGCCACGCCGCCCAGGCCGCAGCACAGCCCATGCCCAGGCGTGCCCAGCCGCGCTGCCTCGCCCAGCCCAGACGCGTCGCGCCGTTCCGCACCAGACCGCCCAGACGCGCGCCGCACGCGCCGCGACGCTGTCGCCCCTCGCCTCTCCGCGACGCTGCCGCTCGCCTGCCGCGCGCGCGCGCGCCAAAGACCATCCGTCTGCGTGCGTGCGCGCCGCTTCGTCGCGTCCGCTTCGCCAGCGCACACTCGCTCGTCGCGAATCACGCGCAACCCAGCGCCAGCGCCCTTCCCTTCCGCGCCCGGCACGCCCAGCAGACGCCCGAAGAAGCGCCCAGCGCGCCAAAGCGCCCCTGGCGCCCGAGCAGCGCCAGCGCCAGCGCCAGCGCCCAGCGCCCAGCGCCCAGGGCCCAGCGCACCCTGCTTGTCCTTGCTGACGGACAGCCTGCCTTGCCGTGCGGGTTGGGGCGTGGCCTTGTGTCTTCTCGATCGGTAATTCCCGAGACTTTTTCCTTTGGGCCCTAGGCTGTTGGCCGCTGTTTATTTAATTAGGTTGTTTTTATTAAAATGCTTAGGTTGCTCGGTTTCGCTTTAAAGCTCGAGGGTCATTATTAGAGTGTGAAGGTTATTTCTGCTCGTTTCCAGGTAAGGATTCCTTACCGTGGTTGTGTGGACCCTGCGATGCTTTCTTGAATGTGCCTTATATGCATGTTTACTTTTATGGACATGATTAGTGGATAGGACCAGCTTGTGATTGCATTCCCGCTAGCATGTTTGCTTGTTTGTACATGTTAGTGCCATGCTAGGATTGTTCTTCCAAAGATGCTTGAGATTCCTGCTTTAAGTTCGTAGTATCATGCTAGGTTATGTATGATTGATGATGATTATGTATGTTTAGCCAGGAATCGTTTACTCTATACTCTAGCTAGTGTGTTAGGGCTGTCATCATCTAGAGGCTGAGAGCGGACATAACGTACCTTGTCCCCACCGGTCGGGAGTAGAGCGAAGCATAACGTACATTGCTTCCCCCCGGCAGCCGATGTGGATTTAGCTACCACATCGGCATAAGCCTAGTTTGTAGCCTGCTAGAGCGGAACCCCCGCCAACGGTGCAAAGCCCGCCTTGGCCGGTTCTTAGCTTCGTGTCGGTGGGTACAGTGCGCACAGATGAGTGCCGAGGGCCTCGCACTCACTGTGTTCGGTGACACCGCTTTCCGAGTCTTAGGCATGCGTGCTGCCCGCGTGTAGTTTGCCCTTAGGCCCCGCATTTACGCCGGTTGCGAAAGAGCATGCGGTGTGCGCGCGACACGCTTTAGTCGCCGGTTCGGAGAGCTCCCGGCTAATGTTCGTGAGTACACCGCCCTTCCTGTTTAGAGCCGGACTTGGGTACTCTCCGATAGTCCGGATTTATAGCGAGGGTAAGAGGCCCTTGAGGACACCCATTGGGATTGACTTTTGAGCTGATCATATGGTCGAGGGAGAAAGACCTCGAGGGTGTCGGACATCTTTGGGATCGGTTTTGAGCTGATCAATTGGCCGAGGAGAAAGACCCTGAGATGTCCCGGATTGGTTATGAGAGCCAATCATTAGGCCTAAGAAAGAGACTTCCGAGGATTCCAGATTCTCGCCTTGTAAGCTCGCCGAGCTATGATCTGTGTTGGTAATCTTTGCACATGTATACTAGGGTGCTAGATGATTGAAGTATCGTATTGTACCCCTGGTCGGGATTCTTACCGAGTATGTTTATACTCACCCTTATTTCTCGTGGCTTTCCACCGTAACTTGAGACAACACCGGACGGCTAAGCGGAGGGAGCTGATTGATCATGGGAGCCGCCGGCACTCTGTCTTTATTGTTTGCATATTTGTTCAGCATGTAGATGGACAGGAGTCCTAGGGGAAACATTATTAAAAGTTGTTTGAACTGTTTTGAATGTTTTATATATATACTGGCCAGGCTTGTTTTACTTCGTTGGTTTTCTTAAACAAAATCATTGATTATGTTTTAAGCATTCCCCGTTCTAAAAGTTTTTAAAGGTTTTAAATATGAGCACTAAACCGCTTGATGAAATATTTAACTTGCATGCTGAGTGAGAACCTAGGTTTAGGACCGTATTTAGGGTCGGGTTCTTACAGTTGGTATCAGAGCACAGAGTCATAGATTCTGTAGACTAACTCGCTTTGCGTTGTTGCCCCCATGATCATCGATTACTCATGCCGTCAGGTTTGTCTGAGTTCATTAAGCTAAGGGTTTTATTTTACAATACTGCATCTAGTATACATGTGTTACCCTTGTTTGGCAGTGAGAGCCCCAGCGTGGGCTAGGTTTTATGCTTTGTGCAGATCGCCAGTGTGTCGATCGCACCCAGAGGGAGGTAGACCTTAGACTCCCGTGAGGCCATTTGTGGCCCAGGGCCAGGTTCTCCCCTAGTGAGAGGGTGGAGGTGCTCGTGCAGATCGCTAGTGCGTGGATCGCACTCGAGGAGCAGGACGCTTGGCATGTCCGACCGAGGAGTTGGACCGTTTGTATGGATGTTGAGGCCGCGTCCCGGTTGTTTATCCCGCTGGCGAGTTGGCCCTGGCAGTTGAGGTTCCTAGAGGAGGGGGTAGAGGCTAGCACGCCTTAGAGTGAGACTCCTTGAGCAGAGTGTGCTCCAGCCATGAGGGAGTTGATGGCAGGTCTTTTAGCTAACAGAGAGCGGAGACCCAGGCGCAGTTTGTAGCGCGTAGTGAGGAGTCTTGGGCATAGATAGCCCAGCTGGTAGAGTTTATTTAGGAGACACCCCTCCTTGTAGTTCCAGTAGCCCCGGAGGTTCCCGGGAGGGCTTGATCAGCAGGTTTATGCTGATAAGATAGTTGGCGTTGATCGAGCCGCCGAGTTCGGCAAGTGGAAGCCTGTAGAGCTGGATGTTTTGAGACCTACTGCTAGTAGCAAGGTGGTTGGCCAGGATCGAGTTTATCATCCAAGTGTTGGGATGACCTGGTGTTCAGAGGCCGACGACCTAATGTTCTGAGGTTGTGGCGTGCCGTTCTGGTGTTGCTTGATGCAGTAGTGTGGTGGTGGAAGTCCCCTGTGAGAGGCGGACCAGCAGAGTCTCCACCAGCCACCCGGTCGATTGGCAAGCTGCCAAGTTAGTAGCTTTTGAGGAAGATGTAGAGACATCTTGTCCTCCTGCAAGCCTGTAGTCGTTTTGCAGCCAGTTCTTTTAGTACCCTCGTAGCCAGGGGGTAGTGTGGAGGTTGCTTGTCACGACTTAATCCGTCCGTGGTTTTCAGCTGGCTATTAGAGAGAAGCACCTTCTGTTAGCATGTTCCAGGTGTGGAGCTAGGTGCTGCCACCCGAGGGTTGGCCTGAGTATTCGTTGAGCATCGAGTGGGATGCGGGAGTGGGCCTTGGCTTGTCTGTTGGACGTGATGTCAGAGAGTAGTCTACTCGATTGTTGAGACTCTTGTGTTGAGTGCCATTGCCCTGCCACCTGGAGTGTGACCTTCCCTACCCTCAGAGTGGCTTAAAGCCCGTAAAGGGATGTTTGTGTTGTAGAGGAAGAAGTGCCTGTTGGCACCAAGCTTTGAGAGGAGGCCTAGATTCGGCCGGTTGGCACTTTTTGTGCAGTGGTTCCAGGACCTTGAAGTTTAGCATCCCCACTAGCCTTGTACCCATTTTTCCGGTTGCATCTGTTTGGATTGCTTAAGAGATCTAGCTCGGTGGTAGTCAGAGAACTACAAGTGTGAGGTTGTTTGAGGGAAAGTAGGAGCTTTTCGCGGTCACCGAGAGTTGGGTACAAAGGATGCTGTTGGTTGTTAAGGGCTAGCGCGTCTGAGATCTCGCGCCTATGTTGTGGGCTTGTGAGCCAGTTGAATGGTAGTGTGATTCCATTACCCTTGGAGTTACCCTATTATGAGTAGGGTTGGCATCGATGATGCGTGGTTGACCCAGTGTTAGAGCCAGGAGTTGGATGGTTGAGTGGAGCATTTAGTGGGCACATTGGTATGTGGTATGTCAGATTGGTGTAGTTATGCTCTTGTAAGAGTGAGTTGACCAATGTAGCTGTGGTGAGTTGACCCCAGTGGTCCGAACTCTTGTTGTTCCTTTGCTAGTTGTGGCTCTATTGGGAGGAAGAAGCTGCCTTGTGTAAGAGTACTTGTTGGTTTGGATCTTAAGGAACCAAGTTGGAGCTGTACACGCCAATGTACTTTTGTGTAGCTCGTTCCGTGGTGTATTTTTCAAGAACCACGAGAGGTTTCGGGTTGTGAAACCAGTGCTCAGTTCTGAGGAGTTAGGACTTTAGTTCTTGGCAAGTGCCCTAGCCTTGGTTGAGAGGCTACCGTGCCGGTAGCCGGGTTGTTGGGTAGGATTGTGTGGAGCATCGCCCGTGCTTGCTACAGATGTGGCAAGGAAGAGCTTTTGGCCAGCACAGTTGAGATGCTGTAGGGAGACGTGCTCGTGTAGCCGCTTTGTCGGGCTAGACCGCTTGACGACAGTGTGAGTCGGAGGGCGATCGGAGGAACCCCGAGTTGTGGAGAGCCTCACCAGAGCTCACCACCCTGTGCAAAGTTCCTCGGTTGAGTTGCTTTGGATGCTTGTTGTCGGTTAACAAGCTAGAGCTGTTCTTGGTAACCCCCACGTTGATTTTCAGAATTCTTAGCGAGGTGGTGCTTGGTGTTGACCAAGGTTTGGTCCCCATGTTGTTTTGTGAGCTAGCTCGGTTCGAGCAAGCGAGCGTTGCCCTGAGGACTTGTTCCTAGTCAGGTAGTTTTGGGAGTTGGCCTCCCCCTCAGCGGTTGAGTAAGTACCGCTAGTGCTTAGTGGGTGGTTGCTACCATTGAGTTTGCGCAAGACAAAGAGCGTGTGTGAAATTCGCTGTCCTTCTAAGTCCGCTTGCTAGGAAATCGTTCTGTAAAGGAAGAGTCAGCTTAGCTCCTGAGTTGTGTAGTTGATCAGAGTAGCGCAGTGGTCAGCCTAGCGAGAGTGTCCCTGCGTCTGTTTGATAGCAAGCGAAAAGTGTTTGTTCCCGCGAGGGCGATAGCCAGCCAGTTCAAAGGCTTGAGTTGTTGGCGGAAGGTTGTTGGATCTTTGGAGTTTGTGGAACCCCTTAGTTCCTTGGTAATTGAGTTGCGCCGTGGATGCCGGCCTCGAGTTTTAACTTTTGAGGTAGTCTTGCCGACTCGCGTTGTTCAGGATCCGCAAGCTTGTGGTCGTTGCTATCCTTATTCCTCGCGATGTTTCGTGGGTGGAGTTTCTGGATTGGAAGAAGAGTTAGGTCTAAGCTATAAGCAAGAAGTCCTTGGAGCAGCCAGATGGGCTTAAGAGTTGAATGGCAGCTTGGAGGCGAGCTTTGCTCGTTATAAGCTTGGGTTGTGTTTTTGCAGAGCAAGCCTTTCTCGGGCTTTGCCTTTAGTCGTTGTACATTCGCAGTTGGCATTTTAGCTGAGCCACAGTTGAGTGAGTTGGCACAGAGGTGCCGTGGCATTGGGTGGTAAAGCCCTTGAGTTTCGATCCTCCAGCTATCGTGTTGCTAGTAGCCACGTAATGTTTTATTCCTTGTTGCTCGAGGTTTCCGTGAGAGGAATGTTGTTTGTTTTCCTATCTGGCGATGTTCACCTAGGCCAGTGGCTGATCGGATTGCATTGGAAAGTTTGTTGTCGGCCGATGAAGGGCTCCGGCTTATTAGTTTGGCTGAGTGAAGCCTGTTCTTGGACCCTGTCATTCAGGGGTGGCCGAAGCTGAAGTATCAGCTAGTGTGTGTGGTGGTAGCCGTTTGGTGAACCAGAAAAGTGCCCTTGGCTTTGGTGCTTCGATTTCTCGTAAGATGGTTGCTTTAGTGTTGTGAGCGCATGCTAGTTGGAGAAGGTTGCCTAGGGATCAGTCACCAGTTGGTGGTTCGAATTGGATTTCGTTAAAGATTGTAGGCAACCAGTTGGGTTCTTACGGTAGGGTTCGCAGGTCACTTGCGAAGTATGAGTAGGCCGTTTAGTTTCTTAAAACTGGGAGGTTCAGTTGTTTGGTCAGCATGGTGAAGGGTCGAGGCTGTTTGATAACAGCTATGAGCATTCAGAGATGTTACGCCGGAGCGTGGCGTTGAGTTTTAGGGCTTGTGACCCGTTCACGAGTTTTTCGAGAGTAGCACCGTAGAGAGGCGTTCCAAGTTGGTTTAGCATGGATAAGTGAGCCCTAGAGTCGTAAGACCGTTTGAGAGTTGGTGCGAGTCGAGAGGATGTGGCTCACCGACTAGTTATCGCATGTTTTCTTGGCTCGGTGTTAGTTCGGTTTTGGTTGAGATAGTTCGTGGCGCACTCGGTCCATGTTGGGCTTGAGCATTGGGAACCCAAGAGGGTTGGTTTCAAAGAAGGATTTGTGTTGTCTTTTTCAGGAGCTTGGTTGGTTAAGAACCAGTGGAGTTTTTCTAGAGTTGTTTTCGTCTTAGGACTTTCGAGGACGAAAGTCTTAAAAGGAGGGAGTATTGTAACGCCCGAGCTTTTCTATTTCCTGCACCTGTGTGATTTCGGGTCATTATTCGGATGTTCGGATGGGCCGTTAGAGCTGTTTTTAACCTTTAAGGGTATTTTGGTATTTTGCTCCCGGTCGAGAGGTTGAGGATTTTCGGGGCTTGAGGTCATTTCGGCCTTCGTTGAGACTTGATTAATGTTGGTTGCAAGACCCAAGGAGTTTGGGTTAGTTGATTAGAAGTTCGGAGACATTCCGGTTGATAGCAAAATTAATTGGAATTTAATTGGTCCCATTGGGATTTGAACCCTTGCCCTAATGGTGAAATTGGAGTTTTAGAAAAAGAAGGTTTAGTTAAAAGAAAAGAATTTCTTTAGCCGACCCGCAAGAGAAAGCCTTGGAAGGGATTTTAGACCCATTTAAATTAGGAAAAGGAAAGAAAATCCTATTCCCTTGTTTTGGGAAAATCTCTCTCTCTCTCTCTCTCTCTCTAGCCGACCTCACCAAGAAACCCTAGCGCCCTAGCCGCACCCCCGCTCACCACTGCTCACCCGAAGCACAGAGCAGCCCACCGACACCCCAGCGCACCAGCAGCCCAGCCGTCCCAGCCAGCGCACGAGTCGCGCCAGCCCTGCCCAGCCACGCCGCCTGAGCCGCGCAAAGATGCCCATGCCCAGCGCGTGCCCAGCCGCCTCCGCCAGCCAGCCCAGACGCGTCGCGCCGCTCCGCACTGAGACCGCCCGAGACGCGCGCCGCGCGCCGCCGCACGCTGTCGCCCACCGCTCTCCGCCGCGCGCTGCGCCCGCCGCGCGCGCGCGCCCAAAGACTATCCGCGCGCTGCGTGCCGCCGCCGCTCGCGTCCGCGTCCGCCCGCCACGCCGCTCCTCCCTGTCGCGAACCGCGCAACAACCCAGCGCCCAGCGCCCTTCCCTACCAAAGCGCCCGGCACGCCCAGCCAGCGCCCGTCGCGCCAGCGGCGCCCAGCGCCCGAGTGCAGCGCCAGGCGCCAGCGCCAGCGCCCGGTGCAGCGCGCCGGGGCCCAGCGCACCTGCTTGTCCTTGGCGGACGGACACCTGCCTTGCCGTGCGGGTTGGGGCGTGGCCTTGTGTCTTCTCGATCGGTAATTCCGAGACTTTTTCCTTTGGGCCCTAGGTCATTGGCATTGTTTATTTAATTAGGTTGTTTTTATTAAAATGCTTAGGTTGCTCGGTTTCGCTTTAAAGCTCGAGGGTCATTATTAGAGTGTGAAGGTTATTTCGCTCGTTTCCAGGTAAGGATTCCTTACCGTGGTTGTGTGGACCTGCGATGCTTTCTTGAATGTGCCTTATATGCATGTTTACTTTTATGGACATGATTAGTGGATAGGACAAGCTTGTGATTGCATTCCTGCTAGCATGTTTGCTTGTTTGTACATGTTAGTGCCATGCTAGGATTGTTCTTCCAACATGCTTGAGATTCCTGCTTTAAGTTCGTAGTATCATGCTAGGTTATGTATGATTGATGATGATTATGTATGTTTAGCCAGGAATCGTTTACTCTATACTCTAGCTAGTGTGTTAGGGCTGTCATCATCTAGAGGCTGAGAGCGGACATAACGTACCTTGTCCCCACCGGTCGGGAGTAGAGCGAAGCATAACGTACATTGCTTCCCCGGCAGCCGATGTGGATTTAGCTACCACATCGGCATAAGCCTAGTTTGTAGCCCGCTAGAGCGGAACCCTGCCAACGGTGCAAGCCTGCCTTGGCCGGTTCTTAGCTTCAGGTCGGTGGTACAGTCGCACGGATGAGTGCCGAGGGCCTCGCACTCACTGTGTTCGGTGACACCGCTTCCGAGTCTTAGGCATGCGTGCACAGCCCGCGTAGTTTGCCCTTAGGCCCCGCATTTACGCCGGGTTGCGTAAGAGCATGCGGTGTGCGCAAGACACGCTTTAGTCGCCGGTTCGAGAGCTCCCGGGCTAATGTTCGTGAGTACACCGGTTCCTTCTGTTTAGAGCCGACTTGGGTACTCTCCGATAGTCCAGTTTATAAGCGAGGGTAAGAGGCCCTTGAGGACACCCATTGGGATTGACTTTTGAGCTGATCATATGGTCGAGGAGAAAGACCCTCGAGGGTGTCGGACATCTTTGGGATCGGTTTTGAGCTGATCAATTGGCCGAGGAGAAAGACCCTCGGAGATGTCCCGGGATTGGTTATGAGAGCCAATCATTAGGCCGGAAGAAAGAGACTTCCGAGGATTCCAGTTCTCGCCTTGTAAGCTCATTGAGCTATGATCTGTGTTGGTAATCACATACATGTATACTAGGGTGCTAGATGATTGAAGTATCGTATTGTACCCGGTCGGGATTCTTCTTGAGTATGTTTATACTCACCCTTATTTCTGTGGCTTTCCACGGGTAACTTGAGACAACACCGGACGGCTAGCGGAGGGAGCCGATTGATCATGGGAGCCGCCACACTCTGTCTTTATTGTTTGCATATTTGTTCAAATGTAGATGGACAGAGTCCTAGGGGAAACATTATTAAAAGTTGTTTGAACTGCTTTTGAATGTTTTATATATATACTGCCAGTGCTTGTTTTACTTCGTTGGTTTTCTTAAACAAAATCGTTGATTATGTTTTAAGCATTCCCGTTCTAAAAGTTTTTAAAGGTTTTAAATATGAGCACTAAACCGCTTGATGAAATATTTAACTTGCATGCTGAGTGAGAACCTAGGTTTAGGACCGTATTTAGGGTCGGGTTCTTACACCTAGGATGCCCATCGGGGTCTTACACCTCCAACTCAGTGATGCCCATCAGGGACTTACACACCTAGGATGCCCATCAGGGTCTTACACCTCCAACTCGGTGATGCCCATCGTGGACTTACACACTTAGGATGCCCATCGTGTCTTACACCTCCGGATGTCCATCGGGGTCTTACCCGAGCGGGACCTAAACTAGTTACCCCTACAGTCTTCTACACTATACATCACCCGCCTATGCCTGGCACGGAACTAACAGGATAAAATAGAACAAGGTATGCCAAGATAATTAAACCCCTTGCATGGAACTAACAGAATATATCAGGGACACAAGAGCAACACGATCTGGAAGCAAGAGAAAACATGTAACCTACCCACTGGAAAATTTCATACAATCACAAGACATGGCATGCTGGAAGAACAAACCTAGCATGACACTAACATGAACAACAAGCAACATGCTAGCAAGATTTCAAACCCAAGTTGTTCAATAGCTAACATACTCATAACAACAACCAAGCATACAAGGCACAATCATGATAACATTGCAGGGTCCACACAACCACGGTAAGAAATCCTTACCTGGAAACAAGCAGAAAATAACTACCATAAGCCAACCAAGTGACTCCCGAGCTTCTAAGTGAACCCGAGCAACCTAAGCATTTAATAAAAATATCCTAATTAAATAACAACAGCCAATCAACTTAGGGTCCAAAAGAGTGGAGGCTCGGGAATTACCAACCGAGAAGGCACTAGGTCTCGGACCCAACAATTTTGGCAAAACAGACTCTTGGCGGCAAGTGGGCGGCGGGACGTACGGTGGGGCGAGCAGATCAAGGCCATTGGCTGGGCCAGGCTGGCGGCGGGATCGATTTGGCGCGGCAAAGGTAAGACAGCGCGCGGACGGGCGCTGGCGACACGGCCGTCAGCGCGCGCAGACGGCGGCCCAGCGCGCGCGCTGCTGGCAGACGACGAGACGCCCGATCTTGGCGCGCTGGCGCTGGCGACGGCCGTGGCGACGCGCGCGCTAGGCGCTCGTCGGCGTCTGGGCGACGGCTCGCTCACTGCGACAGCGCGTCTGGGCCGCTCGGTACCGGGCGACAGGCGATGGCGGCGGCGGGGCTGCTTCTTTGGGGGCTGTGGCTCGGGGTGGCTCGGTGCGACTCGGTTGGGTTTCTTGGTGAGGTCGGCAAGGAGAGAGAGAGAGAAAGAGAGAGAGAGGTAAAACAAGGGGAATGGGATTTTGTTTTATTTTCTTTCCTTTTCCTAATTTAAATAGGTCTTGGTGACCTAAATCTCTTCCCAGAGCTTCCTCCTTGATTCCCTTGAAGCAACCTTTTCTCCTTATTAAAACTCATTTAAACCAAGCTTCCAAATCACCATCAAGGGCAAGGGTTCAAATCCCAATGGAAGCACTTAAATTAACAATAATTTTGTTAATTACCAAATCACCTCCAAACTTCCAACCAACTAGCCCGAACTTCTTGGGTCCTGCAACCAACAACAATCAAGCCTCGACAAGGGCAGGAGTGACCCCGAAGTCTTGAAAATCCACAAAACCCTTACCGGGGGCAAAAAGACCAAAATACCCCTAAGGGTTAAAATAGCTCTAACGGCCCATCCGAACATCCAAATAATGAACCGGAAACACCTGGGAAACCGAAATAGAAAACTGGGCCGTTACAGGTGATTTGCCTCGGAATACCGCTCTAGGAGCGGAGTTAGCATTGGCTTTGAACATGTTGTTGCTAGTGGAGTTGTAACGGCCCAGTTTTCTATTCCGGTTTTCCAGGTGCCTTCGGTTCAAGATTCGGTTGTTCGGTTGGGCCGTTAGAGCTGTTTTAACCCTTTGGGGTATTTTGGTCTTTTGGCTCCTCGGGCAGGATTTATGGATTTTCAGGATTCCAAGGTAGCTCCTGCCTATGTCGAGGCTTGATTGTTGTTGGTTGCAAGACCCAAGATGTTTGGGCTAGTCGTTTGGAAGTTCGGAAGTGGTTTGGGTTTTGGCAAAGTGATTGTTGTTTGAGTGCTTCCTTTGGGATTTGAGCCCTTGCCCTTAATTTTGATTTGGGAGTTTGATTTAAGTGAGTTTTATTTATTGGAAAAGATTGCTTCAGCCGGGTCTCGAAGGAGGAAGACGGGGAATGAGATTTTAGGTCTTTGAGGCCTATTTAAATTGGATAAGGATGGAAAATAAGAGAAAAATCCCATTTTCCCCTTTTTGTCTCTCTCTCTCTCTCCCCCAAGCCCCAGCCCCAGCCCCCAGCTCGCCCGAGCCCTAGTGTAAGAACCCGACCCAAAATACGGTCCTAAACCTAGGTTCTAACTCAGCATGAAAGTTAAATACTTCATCAAGCGGTTTAGTGCTCATATTTAAAACCTTTCAAAACATTTAAAAGCGGGGAACACTTAAAACATAAACAACAACCTTCATTTAAGCAAAACCAACAAAGTAAAACAAGTCTGGCCAGTGTTTATAAAAACATACAATACAATTTAAACAACTTTTAAAAACGTCCCCCTAGGACTCCTGTCCGTCTACATGCTGAACAAAGTATGCAAACAATAAAAGAGCAGAGTGCCATGGCTCCCCATGATCAAACAGCTCCCTCCGCTAGCCGTCCCGGTGCTGTCCCAAGTTACCTGGTGGAAAAACCACAGAAATAAGGGTGAGTATAAACATACTCAGTAAGAATTCCCAACCGGGGTACAATACGATACATCAGTCATCTAGCACCTTAGCATACATGCAAACAGTTACCAACACAGATCATAGCTCAACGAGCTTACAAGGAAGAATCTGGAATCCTCAGAAGTCTCCTACTTCCGGCCTAATGATTGGTTCTCATAACCAATCCCAGGACATCTTCGAGGGTCTTTCTCCCTCAGCCAATTGATCAGCTCAACAACCGATCCCAAAGATGTTCGACACCCTCGAGGGTCTTTCTCCCTCTACCATATGATCAGCTTAAAAGCCAATCCCAATGGGTGTCCTCAAGGTTACCCTCGCTAACAAATCTGGACTATCGGGAGAGTACCCGAAGTCTGGCTCTAAACTGGAAGGAACTGGTGTACTCACGAACATTAGCCCGGGGGAGCTCTCCGAACCGGCGACTAACGCGTGTGCGCGCACACCGCATGCTGCTGCAACCGGCTTAAATGTGGGGGCCTAAGTACAAACTACGCAGGCCAGGTACGCATGCCTAAAGACTCGGAAATGGTGTCACTGAACACAGTAGTGCGAGGCCCTCGGCACTCATCTGTGTAGCCTGTACCACCGACCTAAAGCTAAGAACCGGCCAAGGCAGGCTTGCACCGTTGGTAGGGTTCCGCTCTAGTAGGCTACAAACTAGGCTTATGCCGATGTGGTAGCTAAATCCACATCGGCTGCCGGGGGGAAGCAATGTACGTTATGCTTCGCTCTACTCCCGACCGGTGGGGACAAAGTACGTTATGTCCGCTCTCAGCCTCTAGATGATGACAAACCCTACTATACTAGCTAAGAGTACAAACTAACTGATTCCTGGCTAAACATACATATCAATATCAATCACACATAACCTAGCATGATACTACGAACTTAAAGCAGGAATCATAAGCATGCTGGAAGAACAAACCTAGCATGGCACTAACATGTACAATCAGGCAAACATGCTAGCAAGAGATCAAACATAGTTGTCCTATCACTATCATGCTCATAACAGTCAACAAGCATACAAGCACATCATGATAATATCGCAGGGTCCACACAACCACGGTAAGGAATCCTTACCTGGAAACAAGCAGAATTAGCTATCAAATAACAACCAAGCGACCCTCGAGCTTCTAAGCGAACCCGAGCAACCTAAGCATTTAATAAAAACACCTAAGTAAATAAAACAGCAGCCAGCAGCTTAAAATCTAAAAGGGGAAAGGCTTGGGAATTACCAACCGAGAAGACACGCGGTCTCGGCAGCAAGGGGCAGGAATGGGCGCTGCTGGTGCGGCAGGGGCGCTGGGCACTGGGCAGGGGCGCTGGGAATTACCAACCGAGCAGACGCGCTAGAGCGGGCGTGCGGGCGAGCGGCACGGGCGAGACGTCGGGTCTGCGAGGACGGCAGGCGGGCGACGCGATGGCTGGGACGACGCGAGGGAGGCGCATCTGGGCGGCTGGGTCGACGCTAGGGCGACGCTGGGCGGCAGCATGCAGAGCGATGCAGGGCGGCGCTAGGGGGCAGCGTGCGGCGCGTCTGGGCAGCCTGAGTGGAGCGGCTGGGCGGCCTGGGCTGGGTGTTGCGGCTGGGCATGGCTGGCCTGTCAAGGCAGGGGGTGTGCAGGGCTGAGCGGCCTGGGTGTGGTGGCTCGGCTGGGATTGGTGCGGCTAGAGCTTGGGGAGAGAGAGAGAGAGAGAAAGAGAGAGAGAGAGAGAGAGAGTTGCAAAACAAGGGGAAAGGGATTTTCTTGATTTTCTTTCCTTTTCCTAATAAACATGGGCCTAAAATCCCTTCCCAAGTCTTTCTCTATCAAGACCCGGCCGAAGAAAACTTTCTTTTTAATTAAAACCCATTTAATCCAAGCTTCCACTTGACCTTCCAGGGCAAGTGTTCAAAACCCAAAGGAAACACTCAAATAACAATTAATTTTGCCAAAATCTAAATTACCTCCAAACTTCCAAACAACTTGCCCAAACTTCTTGGGTCTTGGAATCAACAACCCCAAGCTTCGACAAAGGAAGGAATGGCCCTGAAATCCTGAAAATCCACTAAACCCTGACCGGGGGCAAAAAGACCAAAATACCCCTAAGGGTTAAAATAGCTTTAACGACCCATCCGAACATCCACATAATGCCCCAAAAATAGCTCTAACGGCCCATCCAAACATCCGCGCACAGTGCTAGGCCGCCCAGCTCCGAGCCGCCCTGCCCTGTGCCGCGTCGCCCAAACCCAGCGCCGCCCAGATCCGGGTCGCCTAGCCCTGCCCTGTGGCGAGCCGTCCCGTGCGCCTCTCTGTAGCTTGTTGCGTTGCCTAGCCCGCGCCCGTTCCCTGTAGCCCAGATGTGTCGCCCGCGCGCCATTCCTTGTGCTGAGCCGCGCCGCACGCCATCGCCAGCCGAGCTCGCGCCCGCATTCGCCGTCCACGTTTGCGCCCTGCGCTCCATAGCTCGTACGCTTGCAGCTCCGCGCCCCAGCGTTCGTGCAAGACGCCAGAGCGCACTGCGCTTATCAAGACTCAAAGCAGCAGCCTCGCCTCGGCAAAATTATCTGTCCGCGCGATCACCGTGTGCCGCGTGAGTTGCTCCCGAGCCGAGTCCTGTTTATTTCATTATATTTAGGCCTATGGATTGTGATTATCGTTGTGTTTGTTAGGTTCTCGTTAGCTAGCTCGGGTTCGATCGCAGCTTAGGTTTCTTGTGTGTAGTTGCCTTCCGACCAGGTAAGGATTTCTTACCGGAGTTGTGTGGGCCCTGCGATATTATATGTGATTGCTGATTGTATGCTTGTTTGTGTTTATTAACATGTTTAGTGATAGGTGCTCTGTTCTGAATTCTCGACTGGCATGATTTTCTATGTTGTTTTTCATGTTAGTCCATGCTAGTTTGTTCCGTTCAGGCATGCTCGTATCTGTTCTTGCTTCGTAGTATCAGGCTAGGTTCGTTGTATCTAATTGAGCACCTATTGGATTGTTTGCTGATTGATTTTATAGGTTTAGAGTGCAGGTAGGTAGCATCATTCGGGCCGGATGCATAACGTAACTTGCATCCACGACAGGGACGTACGAGACGGTGCTCTGTCCTTGATCCCGTTAGGGTCTAGCTAACCCTAACGGCTGGCCCTGCAATCTTGGGTGAGGGTGGAAGACTGTTAAATGCCCCTACGGTCGGGATGATGACTTGGCATTGCCTCGTCCCTAACAGTCGGCACGTCCTCAGCGTGTTCGGCCGTAGCCCTTGATTGCCACCTGTTAGGGCAAGGACGACTTCGTGGTGTAAGCCTACCACGACCGGTTCCTTAGCCTCAAGTGCGGTGGTTCAGGCTGACATAGTTCACGTGTTCAGGTCTCACACCCCTATGTCAGTGACACCGATCCAGAGAATTAGTTAGGCATGGTGACTGGACATGGGCAGCTTGACACTAGACCCGGCACCCCCCATGGTCTGCAGTAGCATGCGGTGCGCGCTTACGCTCATTACAGCGCCGACCTGAGAGCTCCTAGGGATCTTGAGCTAGTGCACCTTTCGTATCGACAATAGACAGGCTGAGGCCGGGACTTGTTTCTCGTATAGGGCGTATTGTGTGGTGATTTTTTTCTGGACTAAGACCTTGAGTTGGCATCCGAGGTCCATGTGTGGATTTAAGCTATGTGCTCTATTCTGTATTTATATTCATAGCTTGCATACCTTTCTTCTAGATGATCATGTATATCGTATTGTACCCCGGTTGGGGATTCTTACTGAGTAATTCGTTACTCACCCTTATTTTGTGGTTTTCCACAGGTAACCATGGTGAGAGACAGGATGGCTGGAGGAGGAGCTGTGATCATGGAAACCCGTTGTTTTGAACTCTGAGTCTTGTATTTATGTATTTATGTTTTAAATGTCCTCTGAGTGCATGTAGTTGGGCACGAAGCCCTAGGTTATTTTCTGAATGCTTTTCCGGATTCTAGCACTGTTGTAACTATTGGAAAGTTTTGAATGTTTGAAATAAATCTCTGATTAGAGTGAGTTTTGGAAATGTATTTGTCTTGGAACAGGTGCTTGGAAACAGGGACTGGTTTCAGGAATTTTATGTTGACTTTTAAATGGATGTTTTTATGTTTTAGTTTTTACATAGAATCCGAAACACCATTTTTCTTATTGACTGTAGTTTTGAATGCATGCATTGAGGTAAAGACCTATTTTAGGGCCCCATTCGGGTCGGGTCTTTACAGGAGTAGGTTCTAATATGGACTAGCCTGGGTAGTTCAGGTGTTAATCTTGAACCTTAGTAGATTTTTTGGTTGCCCAGTGAGTGGCTGCAGAGTTAGAAGCCTTCGAGGTGGATGTAGAGACATCTTTGATCACTTGCAAATTATTGTTGTTTTGCAGCCAGTTAAGTCAAAACCCTGTGGTTAAGGGTGCAGCGAGCAATGTACCCATCGAACTTGATCCGTTGGTGGTTTCCCCAGTTGACTAGTAAAGTTGAGCACTCTTCTTATGGTAAGCTCCTAGATTAGAGCTAGCTGCTGTATGTTGAGAGAGTCGGTCGGAGTTTTATTGAGCATCAAGTGGAGCTGCAAGAGTAGGCCGTGACACTTCAGTTAGATGAGATGCCATAGACAGGGTTGTTTGAGTTATGAGCTCTTGTATGCCTAGCCAGAGTTTTCGTCACTTGAAGTTGTGACCTTGCTGGCCCTATTTGTAGTAAGATGTAGAATTTGGTGGTAGTGGCACTTGAGGTGCGTTGGTGGGTGTGCCGGTCGGGCACTAAGTTTGGTTTAGGCCTGATTTTGGCACGGGTAGAATAGATGGTTCTATAACCCGCCCGGAGTTAAGCACACTTCTTTAGCCATTGGACCTGTTTGTGGCGGTTGCACCTGTTTAGGTTGCGCAAGAGGACTAGTTCAGTGGTAGTCGGAGGACTACAAGCGAAAGGACGTACGAGAGGAGCCGGAGCTTCTTCCCAGTGTTACTCGGGGTTGAATACGTCAGCAGGTTGAAGGTTGATTAGTGTTAGCGCGTGTAAGTCTCATGCTAGTGCTGAGGCCAAGAGAACCATGTTGTTGGTAGTGCGGTCAACTACCTTCGAGTGCCTAAATCTGAGTAGAGTTGAGCATCGTAAATGCGAGTTTGGTCCAGCAGAGGGGCCATGAGTTTGATGCCTTATGAGTAAAGCACACTTAGTTGAAACGTTGGTATGAGGTAAGTTCAGTTTGGCATTGTTATGCTTTAGTAGAGCAGGGTTGCGACAGCTCGAATATCGTGTGAAGTTGGAACTCTTGGTGTTCCTTTGGTTGATGTAACTCTGCCGGGAGTTAGTTGTTGCTTTTGAGAAAGCGCCTGTTAGACTTGGATCTCTAAAGAAAGGTTGGGAGCTGTGCACACAAGTGTACTTTGGTGTAGTACGTTCTGGTGGCGAGAGTTTCGGAAACCATGTAGGGTTTGCATTGAAGGACTGGTGCTCAGTTCTTTGAGAAGTTGGGCTCCAGGTGGATGTCGAAAGGCCTTAGTTGAGGTAGCAAGGGTGGTCGTAGTCGGGTTGTTGCTTAGGCAAGTTTTGTTAAGTCGGACCTAAACCTGGTTGGAGAAACCCCTTGTTGTTCATGGTTGGAGTTCATGTGGTACTGAACAAATGGTGGTTGTAGCGAAGCCACGTAGTCTCTGACCGTAGTTGCTAACGGTGTTGTTCGAAATCCTTACCTTGGGTGGAAGCTACGATGTGGCTGATGCTTTGAGTAGGAGGATGACACATTCTGTTCTGGTCTTTTTGGTTTCGAGGTTCAGAGTAGGCCAGCATAGTTGTAATGCTGGAAAATGAGTTGTTTGTTCAGGCAGTTGACTATTAGACCGTTTGACGACAGTGTGTGTCTGAGGGTTGCCAAAGAAACCCTAGTTGTCGAGAGCCTCACCAGAGCTCAGTCAGACCCAGGCAGCGAGTTTCACTAGACAAGCCGGAGTCTTGTAGGTAGTAGCCCTCGGGTGAGTTGCTGGCAGTTTTGGTAGGCTAGCAAGCTAGAGTTTGTTTGAAGTAAAATCCGGGTTGGTTCCGGTGTGGTGGCAAGTTGGTGCTTGGCGTTGACCAAGGTGTGGTTTTCGAGTTGCTAGAAGTTAGCCTTGCTCGTGGGGCGAGTGGTTCTTAACTTGTCGGATGTTTTTCCTGTTTCTAGAGTTTTAGAAGTTGCCTCTCTTTTGAAGTTTGGGGGTGAGTCTTTACTAGTTCGTGGTTGGCGGTTCAGTCTGTGGTGGAACCCCCCCCCCCCCTGTTGTTGCCTCCGTGAGAGTTAGACGTTGTTGCTTTAGCTGAGTAAGACAACGAGCGTGTGTGGAGTTCTTTGTCTTTCGGATGTCCGCTTGTAAGGAACCGTTTCCACATAGGATTTGTCAGGTTACTCCCTTGGTCTTGAAGTTGGTGGTAGTGGGGTAACGGCCTAGTTTTCTATTCCGGTTACCCAGGTGTTTTCGGTTTAATATTCGGTTGTTCGGTTGGGCCGTTAAAGCTATTTTAACCCTTTGGGGTATTTTGGTCTTTTGCTTCCCGGTCAGGGTTTGTGGATTTTCAAGATTCCAGGGTCATTCCTGCCCTTTATCGAGGCTTGATTGTTGTTGGTTGCAAGACCCAAGAAGTTTGTGCTAGTTGTTTGGAAGTTTGGAGGTGATTTGGTTATTAACAAAATTAAGGGTTCAAATCCCAATGGAATCACTTTAATTAACCTAAGGGTTATTTGGAAGCTTGATTTAAATGAGTTTTAATTAAAGAGAAAAGATTGTTTCAGCTGGAACTCGAAGGAGGAAAGCCCTGGGAAGGGACTTTAGGTCACCAAAGCCTAATTAAATTAGGAAAAAGGAAAAGAAATCAAGAAACCCTATTTCTCCTTGCTCTAGCCGAGTTCCCTCACTCCCCTTGCCAAACACAATCTCTTCCCCTTCATCCTCTTGCCAAGCTCATCAAGATCAAGAACCGAGAGTAGCCGTGACCGCCGGCGTTTGTGCTGCCACCAGCCCCAGCGCCGCACCAGCAGCAGCAGCCCCTGCCTGTCGCACCAGCAGCCGAGCTGCCCAGACGCCACAGCTCAGACCCTACATCGCGCCCAGACGTCCAACGCCTCCCTCCACCGCGTCGCAGCCCAGCAGCCATGAAAAGACCCGACCCGAATGGGGTCCTAAAATAGGCCTTTACCTCAATGCATGCATTCAAAACTAAAGTCAATATGCAAGAATGGTTTTTCGAATTCTAAGTAAAAAGTAAAAACATACAACATCCATTTAAAAGTCAACATAAATTCCTGAAACCTGTCCCTGTTTCCAAGCACCTGTTCCAAGACAAATACATTTCCAAAACTTACTCTGATCAGAGATTTATTTAAAACATTCAAAACATCCAACAATTACAATAGTGTTAGAATCCAGAAAAAGCAGTCAGAAAACAACCTAGGGCTCCGTGCCCAACTACATGCATTCAGAGGAAAAATAAGACATAAAGAATCATAGATAAAATTCAGAGTTCGACAGCTGGTTTTCATGATCACAGCTCCTCCTTCAGCCATCCTGTCTCGCACCTTGGTTACCTGAGGAAAACCACAAAATAAGGGTGAGTAACGAATTACTCAGTAAGAATCCCCAACCGGGGTACAATACGATATACATGGTCATCTAGCAGAAAGGTATGCAAGCTATGAATATAAACACCGAAGAGAGCACATAGCTTAAATCCACACATAAACTCTGGATGCCATCTCAGGGTCTTACTCCGGAATAATCCACCTCATGATACGATCCTATACGAGAAACAAGTCTCGACCTCAGCTGTCTACTGTTGATACGAAAGGTGCACTGGCTCACAATCTCGAGGAGCTCTCCAGTCTGCGCTATAATGAGCATATGCGCGCACCGCATGCTACTGCAAACCGAGGGGGGTGCCGGGTCTAGTGGCAAGCTACCCAGGTCCAGTCACCATGCCTAACTAAATCTCTGGATCGGTGTCACTGACATAGGGGTGTGAGACCTGGACACGTGAACTATGTCAGCCTGAACCACCGCACCTGAGGCTAAGGAACCGGTCGTGGTAGGCTTACACCAGGAAGCCGTCCTTGCCCTAACAGGTGGCAATCAAGGGCTACTGCCGAACACGCTGAGGACGTGCCGACTGCTGGGGACAAGGAAATACCATGTCATCATCCCGACCGTTGGGGCATTTAACACTCTGCCACCCTCACCCAAGATTGCAGGGCCTGCCATTAGGGTTAGCTAAACCCTAACGGGAGATCAGGGATGAAGTACTGCCTCATACGTCCCTACCGTGGATGCAAGGTACTTTATGCATCTTGGCCCGGATGATGCTACCTATCTGAACTCTAAACTATAACATCAACAGCAAACAATCCAATACGTGCTCAACAGATACAACAAACCTAGCATGATACTACGAAGCAAGAACAGATACGAGCATGCCAGAAAGAAACAACCTAGCATGGACTAACATGAGAAACAACATAAGAAATCATGCAAGTCAGGAATTTAGAATAGAGCACCTATCATTAAACATGCTGATAAACACAAACAAGCATACAAACAGCAATCACATATAATATCGCAGGGCCCACACAACTCCGATAAGAAATCCTTACCTTGGTCGGGAGGCAACTACACACAAGAATCCTAAGCTGCGATCGACCCCGAGCTAGCTAACGAGAACCTAACAAACATAACAATAATCACAATCCATAGGCTTAAATATAATAAAATGAACAGGGCTCGGCTCGGGAGCACTCACACGGCACGGGCTGGCGCGTGGAGAGATGGGCAGCACGACATTGGGCGCTGTTGGGCGCTGATGGGCGGCAGGGCTGCACGCTGGGCGTGCTGGGCTGGGCGACTGGGCGCGCTGGGGCGCGGAGGTGCGCTGGCGCAGACGGGCGACGAAGCGGACTGGGCGCGCGGGCGCGCTGAAGCGGACGAGCGACGGGAGGACTGAGCGCTCGAGCGAGCGACGCGAAGAGGGCGTGAGCTCGACTGGGCGATCTGTTGCGTGCGACGGCTGCGACGGGGCTGCTGGGCGATCAGGTGCAACAGGGGCGACGGGCTGGGAAATCTGTCCGCTCGGTTGGCTCCTCTCGGCTAGCTGCACAAAACACACACACACATCCTCTTTTCACTAGGCCAGCAAGAACACATATTGGAGAAGATGAAGAGGATGAAGAATCTTACCCGGAATGACGATCAAACCACGGGGCTGCTAGGGAGATGGAAGTCGGCTTGGGGCTTGGGAGAGATTGGCTTGGGCGGCAATGGTGTTTTTGGAGAACAAAGACAAAACCCTATTTCCTTTTCTTTAAATCAAAAGCACCAAAACTCCCATGATCCAAGACTAACCAAGATATGTCGCGGAAAGAGTAACAAGAGCTCCCACTAGCTCAACTGGCACGCATCCTGACAGGCTTCTCGGAGACCCGGGTTCGAATCCCAGCTGCAACACAAATAACTCCCAATTTTAATTTTGCATCTTTCCATGCCCAAACACATCCTCGGAGTCCTCGACCAACCAGAAATAAAGTCCATGGAGATCTCTTCCCATTTCCACTGAGGCACACTCAGCGGCTGCAACAAACCGACTGGCCTCTGCCTGGGTGCCTTCACTTGCTGACAAGTGAGACACCGACTGACAAACTCTGCAACATCTCTCTTCATACGCATCCACCAGAACGTCTGCTTAAGATCCTGATACATCTTGGTACCCCCGGGTTGCCAAGAAAATGGAGAACTGTGCGCCTCTGAGAGCAACTCTGCTCGCAATCCTGCAACATCCAGAACACACAATCGGCCTCTATAAGTCAACCCACTGTCTGGTGAATACACGAAGTCAAAATTTCGGTCAGCACTAACCCTGTCAAACAATCTCTTAAGTGCGGGGTCACTCAGCTGGCTATCAATAATCCGCTGTCTGATCGACGGCTAAACTGTTAACTGAGCTACTCTGGCAGTGACCTCACCCAACAACACTGCAACCTCGGCCCGCTCGAACTCTTTCCTCAATCTGGGCTGGGAACTCAACAAAGTCGCGGAGTGCGACGTCTTCCTACTCAAAGCATCAGCCACAACATTGGCTTTACCCGGATGGTACAAAATCTCGCAGTCATAATCCTTTACCAACTATAACCACCTCCTTTGCCTCATATTCAACTCCTTTTGAGTAAACAGATACTTGAGGCTCTGGTGATCAGTGAACATCTGAATACGCTCACCATACAGGTAATGCCTCCAAATCTTCAGCGCAAACACTACGGCTGCCAACTCCATATCATGAGTCGGGTAGTTCTGCTCATACGGCTTCATCTGACGGGAAGCATAAGCAATGACCTTCCCGTGCTGCATCAACACACAACCTAACCCAAACTTAGAAGCATCGCTGTAGACCACGAAACCACCTGTCCCCTCCGGGACTGCTAACACTGGGGCTGAAGTCAAACTACGCTTGAGCCTGGCAAAGCTCTCATCACACTTACTATCCCAAATAAACTCGACACCCTTCCTCGTCAGACGAGTGAGGGGCGAGGCTATGGCGGAAAAGTCCTTAACGAATCGACGATAGTAACCCGCCAAACCCAGAAAGCTACGTATCTCGGCAACTGAAGTCGGCTTGGCCCACGAACTCACGGCCTCAATCTTCGTGGGGTCCACGGCTATACCATCTCTCGAAACTACGTGACCTAGGAAGGCGACCTGCTCCAACCAGAAATCACATTTGGAAAACTTCGCATAAAGCTGGTTTTCCCTCAAGGCTACCAATACTCGCCTCAAATGCTCTGCATGAACCTCCTTAGTCCTCGAATAGATCAGAATATCGTCAATGAACACGATGACGAAGCTGTCCAAAAATGATTTGAACACCCTATCCATCATGTCCATGAACGCTCACAAGCGTTAGTCAATCCAAACGACATGACCACAAACTCATAGTGACCATATCTAGACCTGAAAGCTGTCTTAGGAATGTTGGCATCCCTGATCCGCAAACTGATGGTAACCGGATCTCAAATCTATCTTGGAGAACACGGAAGCTCCCTGAAGCTGATCGAACAAATCATCAATACGGGGCAACGGGTACTTATTCTTCACTGTCTGTAAGGACCTGACCCGAATGGGGCTATAAATGGGCCCTTACCCCAATGCATGCATTCAAAGTAAAGGACATTATACAAACATGACTTCGAATTCCAATTAAAACAAAACATTCAAAACAATCCCTTTAAAAACTAAACAATTTCCCTGGAACCTGTCCCTGTCTCCAAGCACCTGTTCCAAGATAAATACATTTCCAAAGTATACTCCGATTAGAGATTTCTTAAAATCATTCAAAACATGTCTAGATACAATAATGCTGGAATCCACAAAATATTTAGAAAACATCCTAGGGCTCCGTGCCCGGCTATATGCATTCAGGGGAAAATAAAACATAAAGAGTCATAACACAAAATCAGAGTTTGATGACTGGGCCCCATGATCACAGCTCCTCCTTCAGCCATCCTGTCTCGCAACTCGGTTACCTGTGGAAAACCACACTAATAAGGGTGAGTAACGAATTACTCAGTAAGAATCCCCAACTGGGGTACAATACGATATACATGGTCATCTCGATGAGCGTATGCAAGCTATGAGTATAAACACGTATAGAGCACATAGCTTAGCCCACACTTGGGCCTCGGATGCCAACTTAGGGTCTTAGTCCTAATGATATCACCACACAAGTCGCCCTATACGAGAAACAAGTCCCGGCCTCGGCGCTTCTCACGCCGACGAAAGGTACACTGGCTCACAATCCCGAGGAGCTCTCCAGTCGACGCTATAATGAGCGTAAGCATGCACCGCATGCTACTGTAGACTATGGGGGGTGCCGGGTCTAGTGGCAAGCTGCCCATGTCCAGTCACCACGCCTAACTAAATCTCTGGATTGGTGTCATTGACATAGGGGTGTGAGACCGGACACGTAAACTATGTCAGCCTGAACCACCGCACCTGAGGCTAAGGAACGGGTCGTGGTAGGCTTACACCAGGAAGTCGTCCTTACCTTAACAGGTGGCAATCAAGGGCTACGGCCGAACACGCTGAGGACGTGCCGACTGCTGGGGACGAGGCATTGCCAAGTAATCATCCCGACCGTTGGGGCATTTAACAGTCTGCCACCCTCACCCAGGATTGCAGGGCCTACCGGTAGGGTTAGCTAATCCCTTACGGGGTCCAGAGACGGAGAACTGTCTCGACGTCCCTGCCATGGATGCAAGGTACTTTATGCAACAGGCCCGGATGATGCTATCTACCTGCAACTCTAACCTGCCGTAGAAATCAGCAGAAACAATTCAATAAAATCCAATACGTGCTCAATAAGAATACAACGAGCCTAGCATGATACTACGAAGCAAGGAACAGATACGAGCATGCCAGAAAGGAACAACCTAGCATGGATTAACATGAGAATTAATCAGGAAAATCATGCTAACCGGGAATTCAGAAACGAGCACCTATTACTAAATATGTCCATAAACACAAACAAGCACACAATCAGCAATCACATATAATATCGCAGGGTCCACACAACTCCGGTAAGAAATCCTTACCTTGGTCGGGGACGATTACACGAAAACCTAAGCTGCAAACGAACCCGAACTAGCTATTGAGAACCTATCAATCACTACAAAAATCACACAATAGGCCTAAATATAATAAAATAAATAGGGCTCAGCTCGGGAGCAACTCACGAGGCGCGACGGACACACGAACGAGTCGATTGCACTAGCGGGCAAAGAATAGGGTGGCCGGGCGCGCGCGCGCGGCTCGGCTGGGACGGCGTCGTGGCGTGACACGGAGTCGGGCTGGCGCGCGCGGCCGCGCGCGGCGCGCGCGCGCGCGGCTCGGCGGGCTGCTGCGCGCGACAGAGGAGCGACGATCTCGGCGAGTTGGAGCGATTCCGGCGACGATGGAGCTTCTTCATGGGCCAATCCCTCTCGGCTAGCTGCACAGAAACTTCACACACTCACACTTCACTCTCTCTCGGCCAGCAATGGCGAAATCGGAACAGGGGAGACAAAATTGGGGGAGAAAAAGAAGAAGAAGAAGGAAAGAGAAGGAGAGCTTACCGGCGAATTGCTGGTCGACGAGGGAGAATCGCGAGGGGGAGTGCAGTCGGTTGGAGAAGACAATCGCGAAGGAATGGGGAAGAAGAAGGAGAAGCTCGGGCGATTTTGGCTTTTAAATCAAAACTCACTTCAACCAGCCTTATATACAAGTTGGTGCAATTAGATTAACAAGAGCGCTCAGTGGCTCGATTGGCAACGACACTCGCCTAGCTTCCCACGCGACCCTGGCTCGAATCTCAATCGACGCGCTATTTAATTTCCTATTTCTTTTCACCTTTTACCAAGCCCAAATACCTTCACCAAGCTTCCTGATCCCATTCAAATAATCTCATATTTTTTTCGGCAATTAGAAAAGACATAACCGGCCCTGTCGGTCCGACCAAATTACCAAAATTCCCCTGGGCAACCCGGGAAGACCGAGATGAAATTTTCGAGCCATTACACTGTCACCCTATTAAGCTCGCGATAATCAATACATAAGCGCATCGAACCATCCTTCTTCTTTACAAACAAAACTGGTGCTCCCCACGGGGACACACTCGGACGGATGAACCCTCGATCTAACATCTCCTGCAACTGAACCTTCAGTTCCTTTAACTCGGTATGGCGCCATACGATACGGAGCCTTTGAGATAGGGAGGGTCCCTGGCTCGAGCTCAATTGTGAAGTCAACCTCTCTCTTCGGGGGCAACCCCGGTAACTCCTCAGGAAACACATCCGCAAACTCCTGCACGACCAAGCACTGATCAACGATCGGAGGGGTGGCTCTCCCCAGACAACTTGGCTAGGTAGCCCCAAGCTCCATGAGCTAGCAAACGACGAGCTTTCACAGCCGACACCATTGGTGGGCAAACTCCACCTTGGACTCCACGAAACTTAAAGTTGGGCCGACCCGGCGGCCTGAACACTACTTCTTTTCGGTGGCAGTCAATCAACGCGTGGTTAGCAGCTAACCACTCCATACCAAGAATCACATCGAAACCGCTCATAGGCAGGACTATGAGCGTAGCTACAAGCAACTCTCTGGATATCTCGATCTGGCCATCCTTAATCTTATCTCTAGCTAACATATTAACTCCCGAAGGAGTTGCAACAGATAACTCAAAACCTAGAGGCTCTAATCTCAACCTAGCATGCTCAGCAAACAACACAGATACAAACGAATGCGTAGATCCAGAATCAAACAAGACAAATGCGCAGTGTCTAAAACAAGAAGCGTACCTGCCACAGCGACATCTATACGCTCGGCCTCCTGACGGGTCGTAGCAAACACCCGACCCTCTCGCTGCTTTGCCTTTGGCCGACTGCCATGGTCGGGCCGAGTACAAGAACGGATCATATGCCCCTCCTTACCACAGCGAAAACACACCCTAGGCCCTGTCTGACAAACTCCAGTGTGGGCTCTCCCACAAGTAGCACATAAGGGAATCTGCCTAGGACCGCCCTACTGGCGAGGCTGGAAACGGGCCAGAGCTCTATGCTGAACCCGGTTCTGAAACTGACTTTGGCGACGCTGGCCGCCACCTCTGAAATCAAACTTCCTCTTCTGCCCCACTGCAGCTGGGACATGACGCTGAACCGGAGCGGCAACAATTCGCTCAACAGGATACTTCCCATTATAAATGGTAGCCAACTGAACCGCTCTAGCATAAGTGTCAGGGGCCTGTGCCCTGACATCCTGAGACACACCCTGCCACAAACCATAAATGAACTTCCTAATCTTCAGCTCAGAAGTAGTTATCAACTGCGGAGCAAAATAACCATACTCCGAGAACTTCCTCTCATACTCAATGGAATCAGAACCCTGCTTCAGATTTTGGAACAGCTCTACCATCTTCTCCTGGGCCTCATCACTAATATACTTGACCCTGAACTCAGACTTGAAGAAATCTGTAACGGCCCAGTTTTCCATTCCGATTTCCCAGGTACTCTCGGTTCAGAACTGGGGCAATCGGTTGGGCCGTTAGAGCTTTTAACCCTTAAGGGGTGTTTTGGTCTTTTTGCTCCCCGGTCAGAGGTTGAGGATTTTCAGGGCTTCAGGGTCATTTTGGCCTTCGTTGAGACTTGATTGATGTTGGTGGCAAGACCCAAGGAGTTTGGGTTAGTTGTTTAGAAGTTCGGAGGCATTCCGGTTAATAGCAAAATTAATTGGAAATTAGTTGGTTCCATTGGGGGTTTGAACCCTTGCCCTAAATGGTGAATTTGGAGTTTTAGAAAAGAGTTTTAGTTAAAAAGAAAAGAATTTCTTTAGCCGGGACCCGCCAGAGAAAGCCTTGGGAAGGGAATTTTAGGTCTCCTAACCCTTTTAAAATAGGAAAAAGAACGAAATTAGGGAAAACCCTCTTTGTTTCCCTTGGTAGCCTCACACACACTCTCTCTCTCTCTCCTAAATCGAGCCAAGCACCACCCAGCCGAGCCACCCTAACCCAGCCGCACCACTCAGCCGAGCCACCCCAGCCACACCGCACCACACCTGCCTGCTCAGCCAGCCACTGCGCCGCACCAGGCCGCACCGCCCAGGCCGCTCAGCCCCTTGCCTTGCCCAGCCGCCGCATGTCTGCAGTCCAGACACCCCGCCGTCGCACACCCAGCACTGCCCGACGTCGCTTGCGGCCGCCCAGCGCCGCATCGCACCGAGCCACACCCAGTAGACCGGACGCTCGCCCGCGGGCCGTCTTAGCAAGCCTGTTTGCTCGCGCGTCGTCTCTGCAGCCTGATCGCCCGCACGCCGCCCCGCCGTATCTCGCGCCCGCTCCGGTGCGTCCGCTCGCCTTGCCGCGCGCCCGCTCCAATGTGTCCGCCTGCCTTGCCTTGCGCCCAACGCCCAGCGCCCAGCGCCCAACGCCAGTGTCCCTGCCGCACCAGCAGCGCCCAAACCTGCCCCTTGCTGCCGAGAGCCCGAGTCCTCTCGGTTGGTAATTCTCGAGCCTTTTCACTTTTAGATTTTTAAGCTGCTGGCTGCTGTATACTTATTTAGGATGATTTTATTATGCCTAGGTTGCTCGGGTTCATTATAAAGCTCGAGGGTCTTATTCGATTCGTGATAGCTATCTTCCACTTGTTTCCAGGTAAGGATTTCTTACCGTGGTTGTGTGGACCCTGCGATGCTTTCTTGATTGTACCTTATATGCATGTTTACTTCTATGAACATGATTAGTGGATAGGACAGCTTGTGATTGCATTTTTACTAGCATGTTTGCCTGTTTGTACATGTTAGTGTCATGCTAGGGTTGTTCCTCCAGCATGCTTGGGATTCCTGCTTTAAGTTCGTAGTTCCATGCTAGGTTATGTATGATTGATGATTATTGTGTATGTTAGCCAGGAATCGTTTACTCTGTACTCTAGCTAGTGTAGTAGAGTTGTCATCATCTAGAGGCTGAGAGCGGACATAACGTACCTTGTCCCCACCGGTCGGGAGTTGAGCGAAGCATAACGTACATTGCTTCCCCCCGGCAGCCAATGAGGATTAGCTACCTCATTGGCATAAGCCTAGTTTGTAGCCTGCTAGAGCGGAACCACCGCCAACGCGGTGCAAGCCAACCTTGGCGGTTCTTAGCTTCGTGTCGGTGGTACAGTTTGCCGCAGATGAGTGCCGAGGGCCTCGCACTACTTTGTTCAACACACCGCTCGAGTCTTAGGCATGCGTGCACGCCCGCGTAGTTTGAACTTAGGCCCCACATTTACGCCGGTTGCGATAGCATGCGGTGTGCGCGCGCCTGCACGCTTTAGTCGCCGGTTCGAGAGCTCCCGGGCTAATGTTCGTGAGTACACCAGTTCCTTCCAGTTTAGAGCCAGACTTCGGGTACTACCCCGATAGTCTAGATTTATAGCGAGGGTAAGAGGCCCTTGAGGACACCCGTTGGGATTGGCTCTTGAGCTAATCAATTGGTCGAGGGAGAAAGACCCTCAAGGGTGTCGGACATCTTTGGGATAAATTTTTGAGCTGATCAATTGGCCGAGGGAGAAAGACCCTCAAAGATGTCCCGGGATTGGTTATGAGAACCAATCATTAGGTCGGAGGTAGGAGACTTCCGAGGACTCCAGATTTGCCTTGTGAGCTCATTGAGCTGAGATCCTTGTTGATAACTGGTTTGCAGGTGTACTAGGTGCTAGATGATTGATTGCATCGTATCGTACCCCGGTCGGGGATTCTTACTGAGTATGTTTATACTCACCCTTATTGTGGTTTCTTCCACGAGTAACTTGGGGACAAAGACCGAGGCGGCTAGCGGAGGGAGCTGGGGGATCATGGATGCTGCTGACACTCTGTCGTGTCTTATTTTACTGTTTTGAATTCAGCATGTAGATGGACTTTGGTCCGTAGGGAAAAACTTATGATTTGAACTATTTTTATGTTTTTACGGAAAGTACTGTTCAGTCACTATTTTTAAATTGAATGAATGTTACTTTTTCTTTTTTATGTTTTCCGGTTTTATGTTTGAAAAGTTTTACAACCCGACCCTGTCCGGGTCCTTTTATGCTTTTCACTTGCATGCTGAGTAAAGACCTAGGTTTAGTACCGTATTTCGGGTCGGGACTTTACAGTTGGTATCAGAGCATAGAGTCATAGATTCTGTAGACTAACCTGTTTGTAGGTTGTGTTCCCATGATCTCCAGCACTCCACGGCCGCCAGGTTTGTCTAAGTTCAATAAGCTAAGGGTTTTGTTTACGATACTATATGCAATACACATGTGTTATCTTTGTTGGCAGAGAAAGTCCGAGCGTGGACTAACACGTTGTGGTTTCCGTGTAGATCACCAGTATGCCGGTTACACGCAGTGGAGCAGGTCCGTCTGGAACTGCAAATAGAGATGCTGCAGAGCCGAGCTTGAGTATATATCAAAGCTCGTAGGCCGCGGTGGCACAAGAGGCTAACTTGCCCGAGAGAAGGGGTGGAGAGGCTGCTATGCCTCAAGGTACAACTCCGGGAGGAGATATTTCGCTATGAGAGATATGATGATGGGCCTAATGGCCGAGCAGAGAGAGCTAAGACTCAAGCGCAGGCTAGCGGTGTAGAGAGAGAGTCTAGGGCACGAGATAGCCCGATTGACACGGCTCATGCAAGAGGCACCCCAGCAAAGCTCCTGTACTTCAAGCAGCTCCAGTAGCCCCAGTAGCTCCAGTAGCTCAACCGGAGGGGCAGGGTCATCAGGACCAGTCAGACTCACTTGATAGTGCAGAGGGAGCTACTGAGTTTGGCAAGTGGTTGAAAGATTTCACCAAGTGGAAGCCGAGGGAATTTGATGCTTCAGAGAACCCACTTGTGCCAGTCAGGTGGTTGGCAAGAATGGAGTACATCTTTAGAGTTATGGGATGCCCAGATGTACAGAGGCCGAGATGTGCGCCCATGTTCTCTCGACACACCGAGTGGTGGTGGGAGTCCACAGATAGAGCTAGACCACCTGGGTCTTCTCCAGCCACCTGGGAGTTCTTTAAAACGAAGTTCAGAGCTAAGTATGTTAATGACGAGGCTCAGCAGGAGATGGCAGAGGCCTTCTCGAATCTGAAACAGGGATCAGATAGTATTGCTACTTACGAAAAGAAGTTCTCTGAGTACAACTACTTTGCCCCGGAGCTCATTGCCACTGAGGAGCTTAAGACTAAGAAGTTTATTTGTGGGCTGAGGAAGGAGGTTGCTCAGGATGTTCGAGCACTCGCTCTTGAGAGTTATGACCGAGCAGTGGAGTTGGCCACGATTTATAATCCGGCATCCGCCAGATCAGATTCTCGTTGCTCCACTCACCGATTCAAAGATGCTCAAGCAGATATTCCGAGCAGAAGAGGAAATCTGGAACTTCTAGTGGTTTCCGCTCAGGTGGTCAGCATACTCATCGCCAGGGCCAGTCTAGAGGTCGAGATCAGCGCCGACCACAGGGTAGAGCCCAGGATCTCTAGCAGGGCGGGGCGGCAAACAAATTTCGGTGCAACAAGTGTGGAAAGGCACACTTTGGTTTGTGTGGAGCATCGCCCCGTGCTTGCTACAGATGTGGCAAGGAAGGGCATTTGGCCAGATTCTGCACTCAGGATTTAGCAGCAGCAGGACCGGCCCAACAGCAGGGCCGGGTGTTTGCCACCACTCGCCAGGAGGCGGAGCGTACTGATGATGCAGTTGTAGGTACGCTGCTTGTCTTACAGCATTATGCATTTGTATTGTTTGATTCGGGTTCGACCCATTCCTTTGTTTCTGATGCATTTGTTAGACAAGCTTGTGTGTAACTCGAACCTCTAGGGTTTGAGCTGTGTGTTGCCACTCCTTCGGGAGTGAGTATGTTAGCCAGCAGTAGAGTTAAGAGTGGCCATATTCAGATATCTGATGTGATCTTAGAGGCTACCCTCATAGTTCTGTCTATGAGCGGTTTCGATGTGATCCTTGGCATGGATTGGTTGGCAGAGAACCATGCCTTGATAGACTACCGCCGGAAAGAAGTGGTGTTTAGGCCGCCTCAGAAGCCGAGCTTCAAGTTTCGCGGTGTCCAGGGCGGAACTTGCCCGCCATTGATCTCAGCAGTGAAAGCCCGTAGATTGTTAGCTTGAGGAGCTTGGGGCTTCTTGGCAAAGCTGTCAGGAGATAGTAGTACTGCGTTGACTGTTGATATGGTCCCTGTGGTGCAGGAGTTTGCAGATGTTTTCCCTGATGAGTTGTCGGGTTTACCCCCGAAGCGGGAGTTAGACTTCACCATCGAGCTGGAGCCAGGGACTCTTCCCATTTCTAAAGCCCCGTATCGTATGGCGCCAGCTGAGTTAAAAGAGGTCAAAGTGCAGTTGCAAGAGATGTTGGATCGAGGTTTCATCCGACCGAGCGTGTCCCCGTGGGGAGCACCTGTCCTGTTTGTTAAGAAGAAGGATGGATCCATGCGTTTGTGTATAGACTATAGAGAGCTGAATAAAGTCACGGTGAAGAATAAGTATCCCCTGTCGCGCATTGATGATCTGTTCGATCAGCTTCAGGGAGCCTCAGTGTTTTCTAAGATTGATTTGAGGTCAGGGTACCATCAACTGAGGATCCGAGATGCAGATACCCCGAAGACCGCATTCAGATCGAGGTATGGTCATTATGAGTTTGTGGTCATGTCTTTTGGACTAACGAACGCCCCCGCAGCGTTTATGGACATGATGGACAGAGTGTTCAAGGCATTCTTGGACAACTTTGTCATCGTATTCATAGACGACATTTTGATTTATTCCAGGACAAAGGAGAACCATGCTTCGCATCTGAGGCAAGTTTTGTCAGCATTGCGAGAGAACCAGTTGTTCGCAAAGTTCTCTAAGTGTGAATTCTGGCTAGAGAGAGTAGCCTTCCTTGGGCATATAGTGTCGGCAGATGGTATAGCGGTGGACCCCGCAAAGATAGAGGCAGTTAGCTCGTGGGCGAGACCGACGACGGTCGCCGAGGTACGCAGCTTTCTGGGACTGGCAGGTTACTACCGACGTTTCGTGAAAGACTTTTCTGCTAAGGCAGCACCCCTAACCCGTCTGACAAAGAAGGGTGTTGACTTTGTTTGGGATGCTAGATGTGAGGAAAGTTTTGCCCAACTTAAGCTCAGTTTGACGACAGCACCTGTGTTGGCAGTTCTGGAAGGAATAGGAGGTTTCGTAGTTTATAGTGATGCTTCCAAGTTTGGTTTAGGCTGTGTGTTGATGCAACATGGGAAGGTGATAGCTTATGCTTCCCGACAGTTGAAACCTTATGAGAAACACTATCCAATTCATGATATGGAGTTGGCTGCAGTTGTTTTTGCCCTAAAGATTTGGAGGCACTACTTATATGGTGAGAGGATTCAGTTGTTCACGGACCACCAGAGTTAGTAAAGGACTACGACTGTGAGATCTTGTATCATCCCAGAAAAGCCAACGTTGTGGCTGATGCGCTGAGTAGGAAGACGTCGCATTCAGCAGCTTTACTGAGCTCCCAAGTTGAATTGTGGAAAGAGCTTGAGCGTACCGGTATCGCAGTTTTGTTGGGAGAGGTTACCGCCAGGGTAGCCCAGCTATCAGTTCAGCCGTCGCTTAATCAGAGGATCATCGACAGCCAGTTGAGTGATCCCAAGTTAAAGAGATTGCTCGAGAGAGTTGAGACTGATGGCGATTTCGACTTTGTTGTGGCACCAGACGGAGGCTTGAGATACAGAGGTCGGTTGTGCGTCCCAGACGACGCAGGGATTCGAGCCGAGTTGCTCACCGAGGCACATAGTTTCCCTTTCACTTGGCACCCGGGAGGTACCAAGATGTATCAGGACCTCAAGCAGGCATTTTTCTGGATGGGCATGAAGCGGGATATAGCGGAGTTTGTTAGCCGGTGTCTCACTTGTCAGCAAGTGAAGGCTCCTAGGCGTAAGCTTCGCAGGTTTATTGCGACCATTAATCGCTCCACAGTGGAAGTGGGACGAGATTTCGATGGATTATATCTCTGGGTTGCCGAGGACACCGAGAGGGTTTACTCGATCTGGGTAGTAGTGGACCGGTGACTAAGAGTGCACACTTTATTCCCGGAGGATTAGTTATACCGTGGAATAGTGGGCACGATTATTCCTCTGACAAGAGATGCGGTACCATGGGGTACCCGCGAAGATAGTGTCGATCGGGATTCTCGGTTCACATCTCGCCTCGAGAGCGCTCCATAAGGGTTTGGGAATCGAGTGCGGCTTTTCAAAGACCGCCTTCCACCCTCAAACCGATGGTCGATCGAGAGGGTGAATCGATCCTGAAGATATGTTGAGAGCTCTGTGTTTTGGATTTTCCAGCGATTTGGGACCATGACACAGATATGATGGAGTTCGCTTACAACAACGGCTATCGGCGACTATTCGAGATGGCCCCATTCGAGGCGTTGTATGGTAAGCGTTTGAGATCCCCAAAGTGTTCGGGAGGAGGTTGGTGATAGACAGAGTTCTGGGACTGAGTTACTTGAGATGACGAACGATGCAAAGGCGAGAAGATCGGGGGCTCGCATGTTGACAAAGACAAAGTAGGCGAGAAAAGTTACGCCGATGTGAGGCGTAGGGATTTGGAGTTTGAGGTGGGCCAACATGTTTTTCCTCAAGGTAGCACCTATGCGTGGGGTGTTAAGATTTGGAAGGCGAGGCAAGTTGTGCCCCAGTTTGTAGGGCCTTTTGAGATCCTTGAACGGATCGGAGCGGTGGCCTATCGGTTAGCCTTGCCCCGCCTTTGTCGGTGGTGCATAATGTGTTCCACGTTTCGATCTTTGAGAAAGTACGTGGCGCACCGTCGCATGTGCTAGAGCATGAGCCCTTAGAGTTGAGTAAAGATTTATCCTTCGAGGAGAAGCCCGTGCGATTTTTGGCTCGTGAACGCAAGGTTTTGCGCAACCGAGATAAGCTTAGTGAAGGTTCTATGGAGACATCGAGAGGCGAGGAAGCGACGTGGGAGCTAGAGGATGAGATGAAGACTCATTACCCGGAGCTGTTCCAGTCTTAGCACTTTCGGGGACGAAAGTCTTTTAAGGAGGGAGTATTGCAACGGCCCAGTTTTCCATTCCGGTTTCCCAGGTACTCTCTGTTCAGAATTGGGGCAATCGGTTGGGCCGTTAGAGCTTTTAACCCTTAAGGGGTATTTTGGTCTTTTTGCTCCCCGGTCAGAGATTGAGGATTTTCAGGGCTTCAGGGTCATTTCGGCCTTCGTTGAGACTTGATTGATGTTGGTGGCAAGACCCAAGGAGTTTGGGTTAGTTGATTAGAAGTTCGGAGGCATTCCGGTTAATGGCAAAATTAATTGGAAATTAGTTGGTTCCATTGGGGGTTTGAACCCTTGCCCTAAATGGTGAATTTGGAGTTTTAGTTAAATGAAAAGAATTTCTTTAGCCGAGACCCGCAAGAGAAAGCCTTGGGAAGGGAATTTTAGGTCTCCTAACCCTTTTAAAATAGGAAAAAGAAGGAAATTAGGGAAAACCCTCTTTGTTTCCCTTGGTAGCCGCACTCTCTCTCTCTCTCTCTCTCTCTCTCTATCTCCTAAATCGAGCCAAGCACCACCCAGCCGAGCCACCCTAACCCAGCCGCACCACTCAGCCAAGCCACCCCACCACACCACACCACACCCCGCTCGCCCGGCCAACCATCACACAGTGCCAGCCCGCTCGGCCTTTGCCTCGCCCCACCACGCGCCGCGTCTGCGATCCAGACACCTCGCCGTCGCACGCCTTGCACCGCCCGACGTCGCTTGCGGCCGCCCAGTGCCGCATCGCATCGAGCCACACCCAGCAGACCAGACGCTCGCTAGCACGCCATCCCAACGAGCCTGCTCTTTCGCGCGTCGTCTCCGCAGCCCGATAGCCCGCTCTGGTGCGTCCGCTCCGTACCAGGCCGCTCAGCCCCTTGCCTCGCCTTGCCGCGCGCCCGCTTTAGTGTGTCCGCCTGCCTTGCCGTGCGCCCAACGCCCAGCGCCCAGCGCCAGCGTCCCTGCCGCACCAGCAGCGCCCAAACCTGCCCCTTGCTGCCGAGAGCCCGAGTCCTCTCGGTTGGTAATTCTCGAGCCTTTTCCCTTTTATATTTTTAAGCTGCTGGCTGCTGTATACTTATTTAGGATGCTTTTATTATGCCTATGTTGCTCGGGTTCGTTATAAAGCTCGAGGGTCTTATTCGATTCGTGATAGCTACTTCCACTTGTTTCCAGGTAAGGATTTCTTACCGTGGTTGTGTGGACCCTGCGATGCTTTCTTGATTGTACCTTATATGCATGTTTACTTCTATGAACATGATTAGTGGATAGGACAGCTTGTGATTGCATTTTTACTAGCATGTTTGCCTGTTTGTACATGTTAGTGCCATGTTAGGGTTGTTCCTCCAGCATGCTTGGGATTCCTGCTTTAAGTTCGTAATTCCATGCTAGGTTATGTATGATTGAGGATTATTGTGTATGTTAGCCAGGAATCGTTTACTCTGTACTCTAGCAAGTGTAGTAGAGTTGTCATCATCTAGAGGCTGAGAGCGGACATAACGTACCTTGTCCCCACCGGTCGGGAGTTGAGCGAAGCATAACGTACATTGCTTCCCCCCGGCAGCCAATGAGGATTAGCTACCTCATTGGCATAAGCCTAGTTTGTAGCCTGCTAGAGCGGAACCCTGCCAACGGTGCAAGCCTACCTTGGCCGGTTCTTAGCTTCAGGTCGGTGGTACAGGCTGCATAGATGAGTGCCGAGGGCCTCGCACTCTCGTGTTCGGTGACACCGCTTCCGAGTCTTAGGCATGCGTGCCGCCCGCGTAGTTTGTACTTAGGCCCCACATTTACGCCGGTTGCGAGAGCATGCGGTGTGCGCGCCTGACACGCTTTAGTCGCCGGTTCGGAGAGCTCCCGGGCTAATGTTCGTGAGTACACCGCCTTCCAGTTTAGAGCGGACTTCGGGTACTACCCCGATAGTCCAGATTTATAGCGAGGGTAAGAGGCCCTTGAGGACACCCGTTGGGATTGGCTCTTGAGCTAATCAATTGGTCGATGGAGAAAGACCCTCGAGGGTGTCGGACATCTTTGGGATCGGTTTTTGAGCTGATCAATTGGCCGAGGGAGAAAGACCCTCGGAGATGTCCGGGGATTGGTTATGAGAACCAATCATTAGGTCGGAGGTAGGAGACTTCCGAGGACTCCAGATTTGCCTTGTGAGCTCATTGAGCTGAGATCCTTGTTGATAACTGTTTGCATGTGTACTAGGTTTCTAGATGATTGATTGCATCGTACCGTACCCCGGTCGGGGATTCTTACTGAGTATGTTTATACTCACCCTTATTGTGGTTTCTTCCACAGTAACTTGGGGACAAAGACAGAGGCGGCTAGCGGAGGGAGGCTGGGGATCATGGATGCTTCTTGACACTGTCGTGTCTTATTTTACTGCTTTGAATTCAAAGATGTAGATGGACTTTGGTCCGTAGGGAAAAACTTATGATTTGAACTATTTTTATGTTTTTACGGAAAGTACTGATCAGTCACTGTTTTTAAATTGAATGAATGTTACTTTGTCTTTTTTATGTTTTCCGCTTTTATGTTTGAAAAGTTTTACAACCCGACCCTGTCCGGGTCCTTTTATGCTTTTCACTTGCATGCTGAGTAAAGACCTAGGTTTAGTACCGTATTTCGGGTCAGGTCTTTACAAAATCCCAGGTGGCAGGTGGCGACCCAGCTGGTCTTTCACTCAGAGTGGACTCAAACCACCATCTAGCTGTGCCTCCTAGCACATGAGCTGCACACCTCGGCCTCTGAACATCGGGGCACACCATAATTAGGAAGGTGTACTCCAAATGGGCAATCCATCTGGCTGCCGCTAAAGCATCTTCTGAGGCATCAAACTTCTCAGGCTTCCACTTCACGAAGTCTTTCAACCATCTGCCAAGCTCCTCGGCACCCTCTGCCACATCTGCCTGTGGGGCTGCTTGCTCCTGTGGAGCTGGGGGTGCTGCTGCGCCCTGCTGAAACATGCGAGTCAACTGCTCGATCTGGGCTCAAGACTCTTCCCGCTGCACGGCCAACAACGCCTGGGTCTCTGCCCTCTGGTCACTCAACAGGCTGACCATCATAGCCCTCATAGAATCAGTAAATTATACTCCAGGATCAGTTTCACGGCGCTCGATCGCCTCAACGCCTACTCTAGGTGCAACAGAGGGAGCTACTGGTGGAATGCCATCAGTCGCAGCTTGGGACGAAGTCCCTGCAGTATCAGACCCAATCCTGATACTCTGACCTGCTCTTGATCCTCCTCTTCTGACGCGGTTGATTGGCATGCTGGCGATCTACACCCAAACCAACAACGAGTCAGAACCTGCTCGTCTCTGCTCTACAACACTAAACAAGGCATACACTAGATGAATGGTATTGTAAATTCTTAACCCTTTTCTAAAAATAGTAAACTTAGGCATACCTGATGACTGTCGGAGTGCTGATGATCATGGAAAAACGACCTACAACAAAAGGTCAGTCTACAGAATCTATGACTCTGAGCTCTGATACCAACTGTAAAGACCCGACCCGAATGAGATCCTAAAATAGGCCTTTACCTCAATGCATGCATTCAAAACTAAAGTCAATAAGCTAGAATGGTTTTTCGGACTCTAAGTAAAAACTAAAAACATACAACATCCATTTAAAAGTCAACATAAATTCCTGAAACCTGTCCATGTTTCCAAGCACCTGTTCCAAGACAAATACATTTCCAAAACTTACTCTGATCAGAGATTTATTTAAAACATTCAAAACATCCAACAATTACAATAGTAATAGAATCCGGAAAAAAGCAGTCAGAAATCAACCTAGGGCTCCGTGCCCAACTACATGCATTCAGAGGAAAAATAAGACATAAAGAATCATAGATAAAATTCAGAGTTCGACAGCTGGTTTCCATGATCACAGCTCCTCCTTCAGCCATCCTGTCTCGCACCTTTGTTACCTGCGGAAAACCACAAAATAAGGGTGATTAACGAATTACTCAGTAAGAATCCCCAACTGGGGTACAATACGATATACATGGTCATCTAGCAGAAAGGTATGCAAGCTATGAATATAAACACAGAAGAGAGCACATAGCTTAAATCCACACATAAACTTTGGATGCCATCTCAGGGTCTAACTCCAGAATAATCCACCTCATGATACGATCCTATACGAGAAACAAGTCTAGGACTCAGCCTGTCTACTGTCGATCCGAAAGGTGCACTGGCTCACAATCCCGAGGAGCTCTCCAGTCGGCGCTATAATGAGCGCATGCGCGCACCTCATGCTACTGCAAACCGTGAAGGGTGCCGGGTCTAGTGGCAAGCTGCCCAGGTCCAGTCACCATGCCTAACTAAATCTCTGGATCGATGTCACTGACATAGGGGTGTGAGACCTGGACACGTGAACTATGTCAGCCTGAACCACCGCACCTGAGGCTAAGGAACCGTTCGTGGTAGGCTTACACCAGGAAGTCGTCCTTGCCCTAACAGGTGGCAATCAAGGGCTACTGCCGAACACGGTCAGGACGTGTCGACTACCGGGGACAAGGCAATGCCATGTCATCATCCCGATCGTTGGGGCATTTAACACTCTGCCACCCTCACCCAAGATTGCAGGGCCTGCCATTAGGGTTAGCTAAACCCTAACGGGGGATCAGGGACGGAGTACTGCCTCGTACGTCCCTACCGTGGATGCAAGGTACTTTATGCATCCTGGCCCGGATGATGCTACCTATCTGAACTCTAAACTATAACATCAACAGCAAACAATCCAATACGTGCTCAACAGATACAACGAACCTAGCATGATACTACGAAGCAAGAACAGATACGAGCATGCCAGAACGGAACAACCTAGCATGGACTAAAATGAGAAACAACATAAGAAATCATGCCAATCGGGAATTCAGAACAGAGCACCTATCACTAAACATGCTGATAAACACAAACAAGCATAAAACAGCAATCACATATAATATCGCAGGGTCCACATAACTCCTTTAAGAAATCCTTACCTTGGTCGGGAGGCAACTACACACAAGAATCCTAAGCTGCGATCGACCCCGAGCTAGCTAACGAGAACCTAACAAACACAACAATAATCACAATCCATAGGCTTAAATATAATAAAACAAACAGGACTCGGCTCGGGAGCACTCACACGGCACGGCCTGGCGCACGGACAGATGGGCTGCACGACACTAGGCGCTGATGGGTGGCAAGGCTGCACGCTGGGCGCGCTGGCACAGCGCTGGGGCACGGACGGGCGATGAGGCGGACTGGGCGCGCTGGCAGGAAAGAGCGACGGGAGGACTGAGCGCGAGGGCGAGCGACGCGAAGCGGGCGCGAGCTCGACTGGGCGATCTGGTGGGTGCGACGGCTGCGACGGGGCTGCTGCTGCGCTGCGACGGCCTACTGCTGGGCAATCGGGTGCATGCGACGGCTACGACGGCCTGCTGTTGGGCGATCGGGTGCGATAGGGGCGACGGGCTGGGCGATCTGGCTGCTCGGCTGGCTCCTCTCGGCTAGCTGCACAAAACACACACACACATCCTCTTTTCACTCGGCCAGCAAGAACACCTATTGGAGAAGATGAAGAGGACGAAGAATATTACCCGGAATGACGATCTAACCACGAGGCTGCTAGGGAGATGGAAGTCGGCTTGGGGCTTGGGAGAGAATGGCTTGGGCGACAATGGTGTTTTAGGAGAAGAAAGACAAAACCCTATTTCCTTTTCTTTTAATCAAAAGAACCAAAACTCCCATGATCCATGGCTAACCAAGATATGTCGCAGAAAGAGCCACCAGCTTAACCGGCACGCATCCCGACAGGCTTCCCGAAGACCCGAGTTCGAATCCCAGCTGCAACACAAATAACTCCCAATTTTACTTTTGCATCTTTCCATCCAATAATTTTTAACAACTGCAAAAGACATAAACGGCCCTGACGGCCCGACCAAATTACCAAAATACCCCTAGGGCATACCTGGAAGACCGGGATGAAAACCTGGGCCGTTAGAAGCCAGGTCGCGTCGCCTGTCCGTCGCAGGGAAGTGCGAGGCAGTACTCCGTCCTTGATCCGTCGTTAGGGTTTAGCTAACCCTAACGGCAGACCAGTGCAATCTTGGGTGAGGGTGGCAGACTGTTAAATGCCCCAACGACCTGGGGAATGACGAGGCATTGCCTTGTCCCTGACAGTCGACACGCCCTCAGCGTGTCAGCAATAGCTCTTGATTGCCACCTGATACGGCAAGGACCAGTTCCTGGTGTAAGCCTACCAAGGCCGGTTTCTTAGCCTCAGGTGCGGTGGTACAGGCTGACATAGTCATAGTGTCCTGGACTCACACCACTATGTTCAGTGACACCGATCCAGAGATTTGTTAGGCATGCGTACTGGACCAGGGCAGCATGCCCTAGACCCAACACCTCCCTGGTTTGCAGCAGCATGCGGTGCGCGCACACGCTCATTACAGTGCCGACTGGAGAGCTCCTCGGGATCTTGAGTTCAGTGCACCTTTCGTATCGATAGTAGTAGGAAAGCTGAGGTCGAGATTAGTTTCTCGTATACTATCGAGACGCGTTGTAGTTTTTCAGAGTAAGACCGTAAGATGGCATCCGTGGTAATTATGTATGGATTAAAGTTATGTGCTCTCTTCTGTGTTTATATTCATAGCCTGCGTACATTCTGCTAGATGACCAGTTATATCGTATTGTACCTCGATTGGCGCGAGACAGGATGGCTGAAGGAGGAGCTGCTGATCATGGAAACCAGCTGTTTAAAAACTCTGAGTTTATGTTTTATGTTTTGTTGTCCTCTGAATGCATGTAGTTGGGCACAGAGCCCTTAGGATGTTTTCTGATTGTTTTCTGGATTCTGACACTGTTGTAACTGTTAGGGGTTTTGAATGATTTGAATAAATCTCTTATCAGAGTATGTTTTAAAATGCTTTTAGCTTGGAACAGGTGCTTGGAAACAGGGACAGGTTCCAGGACGTTTTACATTTGATTTATGAATGGATGTTTACGAGTTTTTAGTTTTCTTTCATAATATGGAAATGATCTTGCATATTATTTTTAAGTTTTAAAGCATGCATTGAGGTAAAGGCCTAGTTTAGGACCTCTTCCGAGTCGGGTCGTTACACAAAGTCCATACAACCACGGTAGGAAATCCTTACTTGGATCAAGCAAGAAATAATCACAGCAAACAATCAAGCGACCCTCGAGTCAACACGAACAACCTAGGCAATCAATAAAGTCAACCTAATTAAAATAAGCATCTAAAACGTCTGAGGGTCCAAAAGAGCAAAGGCTCGGGAAAACTAACCTAGAAGACACTAGGCTGGCTCGGCAAAGGCATACGGCAGTAACAAGCAAGCAGGCTGGCATGCGGGCGAAGGGATACCGATTGCGTGCAGGTCACAGTGGTGAAACAGCTTCGCTGGGGCGACACGGCTGGCTGCGGGTGCGGGCGAGGTGAGGTGCTGTTGCGGCGTGTAGAGGCTGCCCTTGCGTTGCTTCGCTGAGGAGAGTCAAGCGCTCGGGCGCGAGCGAACAAACAGTAGAGGCTGGCCCGCGGGGCGCAAAGGGCGAAGGGGTGCAAGCCAGCAAGCGGGCTTGTGGGCGCGAAGGCGATGCAAGGCTGAGTTGTGGGCTGGACGCTAGCGGCTGTGATCGGTAAAGGGGTTGGGCGACAAGGTCAGGTTGCTCGGAGAAGGGCGCTGGGGCTGCGGCGATGGAGCGTTCGCTGGGGCTAGCTGGCGGGGCTGTCTTCGGTGTTGCAGCTAGACTTAGGCGATGATGGCTGCTGCTGTTGGTCTCGGCTGGGCAGAAACACACACACACACACAACTTTCAGTTGTCAAGGCTCGGCCAAACAACAATTGACTAAGGGAGAAGAAGAAGAAGAACAGGAAGAAGGAACGAACCTTACCTCTCGGTTCTTGATTCTTGGAGAAACGGAAAGAAGGGGATGAGTTCTTGAAAAGTGTGCGGCAACTCTAGGGAGGAAAACAACGATTCTTTCCTATTTAAAATACAATTAGGTTTGACAATTCCCTTCCCTGGGCTTTCCCCCTTCGAGTCGCGGCTGAAACAACCTTTTTTTTTTGTCCTTATTTAAAATCATTTAAATCCATGACTCCAAATCCCTTTAGGTCAAGGGTTCAAATCCCAAAGTAAGCACTTTAAATTCCTTTAATTTTATAATTAACCTAAACCACCTCCAAGCTTCTGAACGACCACTACAAACCATTGAAACTTGCAACCATTAATAGTTAAGCCTCAACAAAAGACAGGGAAGACCCTGGAATCCTGAAAATTCAGAAACCCTGACCGGGGAGCAAAATGACCAAAATGCCCCTAAGGGTTAAAATAGCTCTAACGGCCCAACCGAACAACCGAATAATGAATCGGAAGCACCTAAAGAACCGAAACGGAAAACTGGGCCGTTACACATAGGTCGGTTGTAAGAGACCCCGATGATTCAGGAATCGCTTGGTTGACTCAAGGATTTGATCTGTGTTGATAACGGTTGTGTGTATACTAGCATGCTGTATGATTGATGTTCGTACTGTACCCCGGTTGGGGATTCTTATTGAGTGTTTATACTAACCCTTATTTATGTGGTTTTCCACCAGGTAACACAGGACAGCAACAACACGGCTAGGAGAGTATGGGGGAGAAAAAATCCCCATTGGCTAAACGGTGCCGGGGACGGGGATTGTACTCCCCGTCCCCGATTCCCCAATCCCCGCCCCGATTATTTTATTTAATATATATTTTTTAATTCTACTCCTTTAATTTTCAAATAAATATATCTTTGTTGATGATATTTTCTATACATATGAATATTTTCTTTGATAATTAACATTATAATTGAAACTTATAGATATATATAGTTTTAAATCTAATTTTTTGAATTTTTTATCCAAAAAATATTTAATAAAATGAAAAAAAAAGAAAAGTAAAAATCCCATGAACCCGATCCCATGGGTGCCATGAGGCAATCCCCGCCCCGATCCCCGAAAAAAAAACCGGGGATTTTTCCGGGGACGGGGAAGCCATTCCCCGGCCCCGCCCCGCCCCGTGGACATCTCTACCGGTAGCTCTGCTTTTTATGTTTATCCATTATGTTGTTATTTAGCATGTACCGGGCATTGAGCCTTGGATTTTCTTGATTTAGAACCTGTTAACTGTCTTTGGTTTTTTTGAGGTTTTTAATTGTGGATTTCTATCGCTTGAACTGTTTGGATTTCCTTATTGTCTGATTGACTATGTATGAAACGTTTTAAGTAGTTTTGAAATAAACTCTGGCCAGGGTTGCTTCCTATAGGATGAAATTAGAATGTTTTGAACAGGTTCCATGTTTAACAGGTTTAAACCAGAAATTATACCGTTCGAGTTTTACTTCTTTATTGGTTTTAACTGCATGCTGAAGTAAGAAACCATTTAGTACCATGTTTTAGGTCGGGTCCTTACAGGTTGTATCAAGGCCCAGAGTCATAGATTCCAAAAACAAATTTGTCCTAGTTTATACATCTTATTCCACCATTTGATTGAAATGACTTTCACCAAACTCTTGGTGAGAGTGGATACACGCGCCTCGAAATTCCAGGATAGAATCCAAGGAATTTGAAAGTACATGGAGAAAGTCATGGTTATTGGAAAACTATTTTTGAAGATATTTTTTGAAAAATAGTAAAATGATTCTTGAATCGGGACGGGGAAGATGTTGGTGGTAAGACCAAACATTGTCCACCAGTTAACGAACCACATCGGGAAATGAACCTTCTGTGCGTTCGGACAGAAATGAATAAACCATGAGTGTTTGAAATTCTGGTAAAACAGTACGTGATACTAGGCACGAACGTAGTCGCGATATGAGTATGTTTGAGGAGTGAATTTCCTCGAGAATGATTTTTCGGTCTGAATACTCTGGTTCCATGCCGTTGAATTGAGAATTTTGAAAATTTTTAATTTGGAATAAGCGATCCGTTCTGGATCTTTTGGATCGGGGTGATGAATTATTTCAGCAGATTTTGTGTCTACTAAAATGAATTCATAAAACAGACGGGTTTTTTTTTATGAAGTTCTGGCATGAAGAAAAAGCCAGAAGGGAATATGTTTTCGACGATTTTTGAAATATTTGTGTCGTCGAACTCAAGTTCAATGATAAATTCTCCATAAGGAGAGGGTTTTTTGAAATACCCTTTTAATTTGGGTCGAGGAATGAATCTGTCAGGGACAACGGCGGTAGCAAACGTCGTTGGTGACGGGTTTTGAGTAGGCTGCACTGGATGTGCAGGGGGGATCTGGGTTGATGACCCAGCTTTGGATTTGCCTTTGGACCTGGTTACAAGGGTGTAATCAGAGTCATCGGCATATGAATCAGGCGACATCTTGGCACCTGAGGATTTCTTTGAAGAAGCAGTAGAAGGTTGCCTTGAAGATGAGGAGGAGGCTCCTCGACCTCTACCGCGAGCTCTTCTTTCCATGGGGAGAGAGAGAGAGGGAGAGAGTTGTTTGAGAGAGGAACTCTCTTGAGAGGTAATCTGCAAGGGCGTTTTCCGTCCCTTTTACAGGCAGAATCTTAAAATTGAAGCATGAAAGTATTGCTTGCCACCTGGCAAAAATTTGTTTAGAAACCAGATTTTTAACATCTTTTTCTACAATGAACTTAGATGCTCTGGAATCCGTTTTGATTAAAAATCGTTTATTGATTAAATCACCTTGAAATTTCTGTACACATAGAACAATTGCAAGGATTTCTTTTTTAACCGTTGAGTAATTTCTTTGTGCGTCATTCCATACGCCAGAATGAAATCGCACTATTGATTCCTTCTTATCAATATCCTGTTTCAGGATTCCTCCATATCCGATATCGGATGCGTCGGTTTCCACTATGAGATTTGCTTCGTTATTAAGCAAACTCAAACAGGGAATTGACATGACTAAAGCCTTGATTTTTTGGACGGCAGTAGTATACTTGTCGATCCAAGGCTTTGGATTCTTTTTGAGTCTTTCAAAAAGAGGTTTGCATATGGGCCGGATATCTTGAAGGAATTCGGCCACATAATTTAGACAGCCCAAAAACCTTTGTAGTTGGGTCTTGTCTGTTATCTGGTCCGAGAATTTAGATGCAAATTCAATGGACCGGTGAATGGGCTTTATGAGGCCCAAATTGATATCAAATCTGAGAGAAAGGATTTGGGTTTGAAAGAGTTTGATTTTCTTGGCCGATACAACGAGGCCATTTTTCTTGACAACATTGTAAAACGTTTGAAGGTGTTTAAAATGTTGGTCAATATTTTGGGAGAAAATCAAAACATCATCAATGTAAACGATTGAAAAATCTTGAAAACCATTGAAAATGTCATTCATGATTTTTTGAAATTCGGATGGAGCGATTTTTAAACTGAAAGGCATGACGTTCCATTCGTATTGTCCAAACGGGACATTGAAAGCGGTTTTGTATCGATTCTTTTTGTCAATTTGGATTTGCCAAAAACTGGATTTGAGATCGAATTTTGAAAACACTTTTGAGCCGAAAATGCGCTTGATTAAATCAGTTTTGTTTGGAATCGGATATCGAATCCATTCCAAAACTTTGTTTAATGGTTTATAATTGATTACCAGCCTGGGGACACCGCGTTCCTTTTCGGCCTGGTTGTTGACGTAGAATGCTGCACAGAACCATGGACTTTTTGATGGCCTGATTAACTTCTTCTGCAGCAAATCATCAATTTCTTTCTTGCAGATAGAAAGAAGGTTAGCATTCATTTGAATTGGCCTTGACTTGGTCGGAATTGCTTCTTCCGAGAAGTCCTTTGCATAGGGAAGAGAAACGACATGGCGTTTTCTTTCCCAGAATGCATTTGGGAAGTCTGAACAGACATCCTGTTCAAGCTTCTTTTGGAATTGGTTAACCCTTAGTTTTATTCTTGGGTTAACAAGTTGTTCCTCAATTTTCTTGTAGGATATTTCATCCTTAAGGAAATCGATCTGGTTTTCTTTAGCTTGAATTACATCAACGTCGTGAGTTTTCACAGGTTGAATAAATTCAAAGATGATTTTAGAATCAAGGATAGTTGATTCTAAACCTTTTTCAGTTATCTGAAAAGGGTATAATTGAGTCAAGAATGGTGTTCCTAATATGATTTCCATATTAATCTTCTTGACTAATATGAAGGTATTAACGAAGCAAATACTGTTTTTGCAGATATGAGCATTTGATAATTTGTGCTCAATATCGAGTGGCTCGTTGTTAGCGCTGTTGAGCGTAACTAGAGTCTTTTCGAAATACATCCAAGGTATTCTACCTTCCCGAATGCAATTTTGATCGGCCCCTGAGTCAAGCAGGGCGACTAAATCTGTTTTGAAATCACCTATTTTAAGGGTAACTATCGTATACCATTTCTGGTATAGTACCTTTGTGATTTGGCCAATGAAGAATTGCTGATCGTTTGGGATATCTTCCTCTTTGTCAGCTTCTCCTATTGTTGGAGCGCTTCTTAGGGTCGCAACTTCGACCCAAAGCTTTGACACATGGTTGACCATGTAAAGCATGAGTTGTTGAACCTCTTTTTTAAGGTTCTTGATCTCGGTTTGAAGTTCCTTCATCGAGATTGCCTTAGTGGTGGCCGGGAAATGCTTCATAACATTGGCCATCTTATAAGGTTCAAACTCTTCGGCCTTTGTTTGCTTCTCTTGATTTTGAGCCGTGTCATTGGAATCAAGGGAGGCTTTAAGATCGGTTATGATCTTTTTTTGTAGATCTGGATCGTTGACTCTTTCGGAAATGTCGAAAAGAGCTCGTTGATCCATTGTTAAAACATTGATACAACCGCCACATGCACGCATGCCAATGTGGTTGATTGATCCATGCTCGCTTGAAGAGGATGAGCTGTCAGTATCCTCATTGTCTTCGAGGATCTGGCCAATCTCTTGTTCACTGCTGTCTGAATTGTCAGATTCGGAGTCAGAGAGAACCATGTTTAGAATTTGATTTTTGAGCTCTTCATCTATATCAGGCTTGTTGATTTTGCCGCGAACGGGGCACCTGTTGGCGTAATGCCCTGGACGCTTACACTTGTAGCATACTTCTTTTCCCTTTGGGGGAATATGCTTTCCTTTGCCCTGATATTGGTTTGGATAGCGAGGCTTTTGATAGTATCCCTTGCGACGAGCGTCATGGGATTTCTTTTCAGGATACTGGCGAGTATTGTATCGCGAAGCCTTTGAGGAATGGAAATGTCGTTTGGGACTTTTCCTCCTTGAAGTAGTTGGTGGTTGCGGAGTGTTATGGCAACCGTATTGATAGCAGAAATCGCCCAAGAAGGTTCTTCCTACTTTTGGGTCATCAATCTTTCGTCGAAACGTTTGCTCACTACAAAGCTTGAGACCTTCTCTGATGACAATTGAACTGATATCTCCATAAGACAGCTTTTCCCATTCGATGGTATGGCCGTCAAATTGGTCTGCTAGGGCTGCCTCAATTCGTTGAGAAAAGTGGTTTGGGAGGCCCTGAACAAACTTTTGTTTCCAGATATTGCTGACGCAGTCTGGCAGTTGCATGACTTTGGTGAGGAACATGTCTTTGTACCAACAAAACTCACCAAGAGACTTGCACTTCATTTTTAATAATATGGTGGAAGATCTTTCTTCGTAAAAGATCGAATCACCTATGAAGAACTTTGTGATGGTATACACGAGTGTGTACACCGCATCTTGTTTTCCAATGCGTTCCGGTGGTTTATCCGACTCTTGCTTAGTCACGTAGGAGTAATGAGAAAGGATTTCTTGTTTAGTCGCCTCACTCATGTATTTTTCCCACCATTCCTTTAGGACTCCTGTGAATTCTCCGGTTATGAGTTAGACAGCCTGATGATTAGTTTTACCCTTTAATTTGTAGGCGGTGGCAGCCATCATCATGTTGTTGACCATTGATAGAATCAAATGGTCTGATAGGCCATCAAGATTCCATTCACAGACCTCTCTTCCACTGAAGGACGCTGAGGTCACGATACCCTTTTCCTCATATGCCATGTCTGGGAAAGAAGGCCTTTTGTAGAATAATCGCGACTCTATATTCGTTTCTGGGACATAGGTGGCGCGAACGGCATTTGAAGTGCTGGCGGAGGTGGAAACCCCACGATTCAGATATTCATCTCTGAATTTTTTGATATCATATTCTGAGGGTTCAAATATTACATTGATCCCTTGACTTGTAGAAGGGGACTCGGTTCCCAAGGCCAGTTTTTTCAACATCTTTTAAATATCTTGGAGGGTCTCGGTATTACCATCAAGATCTATTTCCTTACTTACGACAGTTGGCTTGACCAAGGGTGCTGATCTTCCAAACCTGGAGGTTGTAGATGATGGTGTGAAGCCGGATCTTGACTCCTTTTGGATTTTCTCCTCAATCTTGTCAACTTGCTTGGCAATTGTTGACAGTATTTTGTTGGAGAAATTATTTTGATGTTGGATATTTTTTATTTCCTTTAAAGAAGGTGGTTCCTTCTCGTCCCTTGATATTGTCTTGAAAGGAGATGCTATAATCTTATCTCCGTATGTTGTTTCAATTTCCACTTCTTCAAGCGGAGGATGAATACCATGGATAATACCACGTCGAGTGGTTTTCCAATATGATGAAGTGAGAACGTTAACTTGCAGTTCCATCCAAATAAAAAATGGAATGTCTTGTTGAGCGTCCTCCATGTAGGAATACCACTGAGAACGTAGAGCGTCTCGCTCTTCCTCAGAGTATTCTTTAAAAATCTCTCTCTTTTCTTTGTTAGCCCTAGAAAGAAAAGCTTTCTTAAGGAGGGCTTTGTTAACAGAGAAGGAGAGGATAACGTTGATCTGGCTGTCTGCAATAGACTGGCTCTCCATATCCGATTAGGTTAGAGAAGTAGCTTGATCAGCGTAATGGATCGTGGCATAGGCGTGGTCATAGTTAACCGACTAAACCTGGAGAGATTCAGATCTTCCGATTGATGCTGGAGGCCTATGAGTTTCGGAGGTGCTAGGCCTAGATCTCAAGAACTCTTTTGTTCTTGGGAAGGTCTCTTGAGCATCCTCAAACTTCACTTCGACGCTTCCGTCGTTGTGCTCGATTATTTGAGTAGGAGTCGGCTTCCTGATGACAGAAGGGCAGACTTGTTTCAAATCCCAGGAAGAATTCCTAGTGATTTTCTCCCAAGTAAGAGTCCTGGGGACATTGATAGTTACTCTGCCCATGTTGGCTTCTATGAGCATGGTAGATTCGCTCACAGACTTTCGGAGGGCTCCAGGAGCAACATTTGTATGCATCAGCTTATAGCAGATGCAGAAAATCACCACGGCTGAGTGAGTTTCTGATTGAATATCAAGGTTTTTGGTATTGACGTCTAACATTAGAGCAGACAGGATATTAGGGTCTGGTAATGAGAGAGTCAGGTTAGGAAAACAATTGAAGAAGATAGGTCCATTTTCGAGGTTGGACTCTACCATCCCGAGATGGGAATTTGTATAAGATTTGTGTCTCTTGTCTCGGAGGGAAACAAGGACTGGCATGTCTAGACCGAGTCTAAACAAAGGCTTGATGGCTACTTGAACCATGCCAATATGAATGAACTTGAATTCTTCGCGATGACGAAGAATCATATTCTTTGAAAAGAGGTAGAGCGTTGTTGAAATGAACTTGAATTCTTGATCGATAGGCACGACATGCTCAGATAGTTTGATACAGTTCTTCTGAAAGAACAATGAATTGGGGTTTTTGTAAACCATCTTTGAATCAATCTTTAAGATCGACCAATTTTGAAGGGCTTCTTCAACCTTGGCGATTTGAAGTTCATTTTGATTCATATTTGATAGGTGAAGGTCTTCACCTTCTTTGAAAGAAGAAGACGAGGATTTGAAGTCCTCTTCATTTGATGATTTCTCTTTTCCTTTGAGTCCTTTAATCTTAGATAAGAATTTCGACGTGAAAGTAAACTTCCAGGATTCTCAACCTTAAAATAAATTTCTTCAGTTACCGATAGAAATTTCGCTATCCTATTCCAGCTGTTCCGACACGGCTTTACTGCGCTCCGCTGCGACTTACGACCAAAGGAGACACCAGGCTGGCAATCAAAGGGTTTCACGAAAAGTGGAAACGGTAAATGAGAAGAGCATAATTGTAAAGTAGAGAAAGAAGAAAGATAACAATCTTTCCAAACTTTTATTTATGATAAAAGGTTACAAGGATAAATGAGAAACTTTGAATTGGATACGGTTGGCTCTGATACCAATTAAGGGGAGGATCTTTACAACCGGGTATCCAAAGACTCAAAGCAGAAATCTTTCTATCTTCAGAGTGAAGTAGAGAGCGAAAGACTTCGAATCTGCCTTGAACTTACAAACTCGCATCCTTATATAGACTACGGACTTGAAAATAAATTTGAAAATGAACAACTAAAAGATAAGAAGTGGGAGGCAAGATAGGACCCAACCACTATTGAAAAGGCGGAAAGTAAAGCTAAATTATTACAAACTGACAAAATTTAAAAGTAAACAGTAAAAATTAAACAGTACCTACATTATTACAACACGACAAACACAAAACGAAAAACAGTAAAAGACAAAAATAGTAAAGGAATCTAAATTATTACAAAACGACAATCGTAAACAGCTGTAAATAGTTGAGATGACCAGCCGACAGGTCGAATCTTCCAAGTTGCATTGTTGAGCTTACCTCCTTCCACTTCGGATGCATATCTGAAGTAGACTTCGAACGAATTCAAGATTTCCACGTACACTTTAGCCGTCCCTACGCTGGCCACCACTGGATTTACTGCACTTCGCTAACATCGTATTTATGCGCCTTACAACCGCTGGTACTTCGCACCGGACCTGTAGTCTTAAGCCTCTGCTTTTAGAAATCTAATTTTTGGGTGTTGAAAATAGCAAGTATTTTCCAAGCCAGAAGTAGGCTCTGGGTCTGCTGAACTCTGCAAATTTTTGTCTCCGTCTTGAATGGCTTTTTTCTCTTTTATTTACAGATATTTACAAGAACAAATTTGAACATGAACAAAATTAAGATGTATATACAAAAATGGAGAAAAACATAAAAACACACTTTTTTTTTTTTATTGGGCCGTGAAGCCCTTTTTTAATTGGACCTATAGTGGTCCTTTGGAAATGTAATATATTTTGAGTAATCGTAGTTTAATGACAATTGGAGTCTTTGATAGTTTAATGACTTTGCGGTCTCAAGGTAGTTTAATGACAATTTCGGTCTATGAGTATTTGTAGTTTTAGAACAATTACGGTTCAGAGAGATCGTAGACGTATTCAATCTCATAATCATCTGAGTCGGATGCTTCGACTTTAGAATGTTTGGATGATACTGAATCATCCACCAATGAGGCTAGCTCACTCCACCGTTTATGCAAATCAGATTTGGATGAGGTTTGAGCTAAGGCAGTGTAACGGCCCAGGTTTTCATCCCGGTCTTCCAGGAATGCCCTAGGGGTATTTTGGTAATTTGGTCGGGCTTCACAGCCGTTTATGTCTTTTGCAGTTGCTAAAATTATTGGATGGGTTTATGTAGGTTTTTGAGGCATTGTGGATGGGTTTGAGCAAGGATAGATGTAAAAGTAAAAATGTAAGGAAATTGTGTTGCAGCTGGGATTCGAACCCGAGTCTCCGGGAAAGCCTGTGGGGATGCGTGCAAGATAAGCTATGGAGAGCTCTTGTTACTCTTTCTGCGACATATCTTGGTTAGCCTTGGATCTTTGGAGTTTTGGTGCATTTGGTTAAATGAAAAGAAATTAGGTTTTGTTTTGTCTTCTTCTCCAAAAGCATTGTGGCCGCCCAAGCTTGTCTCCCTAGCTCCCCAAGCCGAATTTCTTCTCCTTAGCAGCCCCGAGATCCAATCGTCATTCCGGGTTTGTTTCATCGTCTCTTCTTCTTCTCCGATTTGGGTTTTCTTTTGCTGGCCGAGTGAAGAGTGGTTGTGTGTGGGTGTGTTGTGTGTAGCCAGTCGAGAGAAGCCCCAGCCAGCAGCCCATCGAGCCTCTGTCGCACCCAGCAGCAAGCCCAGCCGGCCAGATCGTGCCAAGATCGCCATTGCAGCCCGCCCAGATCGCACCAGCAGGCACCTGGCTGCCCAGGCACCTCCTGCCTCGCCCAGACGCCCAGACGCCCAGCAGCTCGTCGCACAGCCCATCCCAGCACGCCCGTCGCCGTCCCAACGCGCAGCCAGCGCCCGCGCACCCGTCGCCGTCCCTGCGCGTCCAAGCGTAGCCAGCGCCCGCGCGCCTGTCGCCGTCCTAGCGCAACCGTGCCTTGCCGCTCGCTCGCCGGTGTCCAGCTCGTCCGCGCCGTGGGCTTGCGCCAGCCAGCTCGTCCGTGCGCGCGCGCATCCATCAAGACCCACCCGGCGCGCCCGGCATTCCCGTCGCGGCCCAGCCGCCATCAGCGCCAAAGAAGAACCACACCGTGCAACACTGTCCGTCCACACAGCGTCGGCCGTGCGCGTGAGTTGCTCCCGAGCCGAGTCCTATTTATTTTATTATATTTAGGCCTATGGGTTGTGATTATTATTATGTTTGTTAGGTTCTCGTTAGCTAGCTCGGGATCGATCGCAGCTTAGAATTTTGTGTGTAGTTGCCTCCCGGCCAGGTAAGGATTTCTTATCGGAGTTGTGTGGGCCCTGCGATATTATATGTGATTGTTGTTTGTATGCTTGTTTGTGATTATCAGCATGTTTAGTGTTAGGTGCTCTGTTCTGAATTCCCGACTGGCATGATTTTTTATGTTGTTTCTCATGTTAGCCCATGCTAGGTTGTTCTGTTTTGGCATGCTCATTATCTATTCTTGCTTCGTAGTATCATGCTAGGTTCGTTGTATCTGTTGAGCACATATTGGATTGTTTGTTGTTGATGTTATAGCTTAGAGTGCAGATAGGTAGAATCATCCGGGCCAGAATGCATAAAGTATCTTGCATCCATGGCAGAGACGCACGAGGTAATACTCCGTCCCTGGACCCCATTAGGGTTTTGCTAACCCTACCGGTAGGCCCTGTAATCTTGGGTGAGGGTGGCAGTATGTGCGATGCCCCAACGGTCGGGATGATGACTTGGCAATGCCTAGTCCCCAGCAGCCGGCACGTCCTCAGCGTGTTCGACAGTAGCCCTTGATTCCCACCTGTTAGGGCAAGGACAGCTTCCTGGTGTAAGCCTACCACGACCGATTCCTTAGCCTCAGGTGCGGTGGTTCAGGCTGACATAGTTCACGTGTCCGTGTCTCACACCCTATGTTAGTGACACGATCCGGAGATTTAGTTAGGCATGGTGGATGGACTCAGGCGACTTGCCACTAGACCCGACAACCCCGTAGTCTGCAGAGCATGCGGTGCGCGCATATGCTCATTCTGACGTCGATCGAGAGCTCCTCGGGATTGTGAGCCGCTGCACCTTTCGTGACGACAGCGACACAGTGCCGAGGCCGGACTTGTTTCTCGTATAGGGCGTATTGTGTGGTGGTTTTTCCGGACTAAGACCCTGAGTTGGCATCCGAGGCTTATATGTGGATTTAAGCTATGTGCTCTATTTTGTGTTTATATTCATAGCTTGCATACATTCATCTAGATGACCATGTATATCGTATTGTACCCCGGTTGGGGATTCTTACTGAGTAATTCGTTACTCACCCTTATTTTTGTGGTTTTCCACAGGTAACCAAGGTGCGAGACAGGATGGCTGAAAGAGGAGCTGTGATCATGGGAACCTGCTGTTGTCTCTGATTTTTATATTATGACTCTTTTCCTTTTTATTTCCTCTGAATGCATGTAGCCGGGCACGGAGCCCTAGGATGTTTTCTAAAATGTTTTTGTGGATTCCAGCATTGTTGTAACTGAGAAGGTTTTGAATGTTTTTAATAAATCTCTGATCAGAGTAAACTTTTGGAAACGTATTTGTCTTGAAACAGGTGCTTGGAGACAGGGACAGGTTTCAGTAAACTATATTGATTTTCTGGATTGAATGTTGAATGTTTTAGTTTTAATTGGAATCCGAAAACATACCTGCATATTGTCCTTTACTTTGAATGCATGCATTGAGGTAAAGGCCCATTTAGAGCCCCTTTTGGGTCGGGTCTTTACTGATTGGTATCGAGCTCGAGTCATAGATTCTGTAGACTGACCTTTTGTTGTAGGTCGTTTTTCCATTATCATCAAGACTCAAGCGGTCATCAGTGCGCCTAAGTTTACTTTTTAGAAAGGGTTAAGAATTTACAATACTTTTCTTCTAGTGTATGCCTTGTGTAGTGTTGTGGAGCGAGACGCAGCGTGTTGAGACTTCGTTGTTGGTTTGGGTCCAGAGCACCATCATGCCAACTTCCCGCAGTGTAAGATGTATGTTTGCAGCTTGTCAGGGTATCTAGATAGATTCAGATACCGCTGGGACACCGTCCTAGAGAGAGGCAGAGATTAGACTCTCGTAGGCCCTTGCGGTGTGGCCCAGCTGTTATTTTCCCCTAGAGAGAGGGTGGAGGTGTTTTTCCCTGGAGTACCACTCCAGGAGAGGAGTTAGCTTTGGCTTTTGCTCATGTTGATGCTTGTGGAGCAGGTCCCAGTGTGGACTAGACTGGGTAGTTCAAGTGTTGATCTTGAACCTTAGCAGATTGTTTGGTTGCCCAGAGAGTAGCTGCGAAGTTAGTAGCCTTCGTGGAGGAGGTAGAGCCATCTTTGTTCTCTTGTAGAGTGTTGTTGTTTTGTAGCCAATAAGTCGGAACCCTGTGGTTAAGGGTGCAGCGAGCAGTGTAACCCATCGAACGTGATCCATTGGAGGTTTCCCCAGTTGTCTGGTAGAGTTGAGCACTCTTCTTATGGTGAGCTCCTAGAGTAGAGCTAGCTGCTGCATGTTGAGAGATCCGACCAGAGTTTTGTCGAGCATCATGTGGAGATGCAAGAGTAGGCCGTGATTGCAGGGCCTACCGGTCGGGTTAGCTAAACCCTCACGGGGTCTAGGGACGGAGTATTACCTCGTACGTCCCTGCCATGGATGCAAGATACTTTATGCATCAGGCCTGGATGATGCTACCTATCTACACTCTGACCTATCATAACAATAACATACAATCCAATACAATCCAAAACGTGCTCAACAGATACAACGAACCTAGCATGGTACTATGAAGCAAGAATGATATGAGCATGCGAACGGAACAACCTAGCATGGACTAACATGAGAGAACAACATACGAAGTCATGCTAGTCGAAATTCGAATGAGCACCTAAACTATACATGCCGATAATCACAAACAAACACACAAACAACAATCACATAGAACATCGCAGGTCCACACAACTCCGGTAAGAAATCCTTACACGCCGGAGGCAACTACACACAAAATCCTAAGTCGCGATCGAACCCGAGCTAGCAAACGAGAACCTAACAAACATAATAATAATCACAATTCATATGCCTAAATATAATAAAATAAACAAGGCTCGGCTCGGGAGCAACTCACGCGGCTCGGCTGACACGCGGACGGGCAGGCGGCAAAGAGGCGGCGAGCTCTTGGCGCTTTGCGCTGACGAGCGCTGATGGGCGGCATGGGTCGCGCGCTGGCGCCGACGGCGCAGATGGGCGACAGAGCTGGCGCGCGCGCATTGCGCGCGACGGCCGGGCGCGGCGCAGCGCACGGGCGCGACAAGCTGGGGCGGCTACGGGCGGCGGCATCGCACGCTGGCGCTGAGCTGCGACGCGGACGCGCGCGAAGCTTCTTTGGCCGCGACAGACGCACGCGCCCGCAGCGAACACTGGCGACGACGGCTGGCGCTGGCGGCTGCGCGACGGCTGGCGCGCTGGGCTGCGTCTTGGCTTTGGCGCTGAAATTTGCTGATGCGATCTGGTGGGCTGCTCGGCCGCTTTTGCTCATTGGGTCGCTTAGGTGGCCGGAACAGCGCTTCGGCCGCAAGGGAAGAAAATCACGGCAAGGGGCTTGGGAGAGAAGAGGGTTGGGCGGCCATGGAGATTTGGAGAAGAAAACACAAAACCCTATTTCCTTTCATTTAATCAAATGCACCAAAATCCCAAAAATCAAGGCTAACCAAGATATGCTGCGAAAAGAGTAACAAAAACTCCTAGTGGCTCACTTGGCAAGGCTCTCCTTTAGCACACAAGGCCACCTTGGCTTGAACCCCGGCTGCAACACAATTTTCCTATATTTTTACTTTTGCATCTATCCATGCTCAAACCCATCCACAAAAGCCTCAAAAACTTACATAAATCCATCCAATAATTTTAGCAACTGGAAAAAGACATAAACGGCCCTGACGGCCTGACCAAATTACCAAAATGCCCCTAGGGCACACCTGAAAGACAGGGATGAAAACCTGGGCCGTTACAGAAACACTTTAGTAATAACAAATGGGCCAATCCATCTAGAACGTAACTTACCGGGCATGAGCTTTAGTCGAGAATTATACAATAACACTTTCTGACCAATCTCAAACTGTTTTCGAACAATCATGTTATCATGAAACAACTTGGATTTCTCTTTGTAAATTCTTGAATTTTCATAAGCATCAAGCCTCAACTCCTCTAATTCCTGTAACTGTAGTAACCTAGATGCTCCAACTTTGTTTAGATCCATGTTGCATCGTCGAACTGCCCAATAAGCTTTATGCTCAATTTCTACAGGCAAATGACATGCCTTACCGAATACCAACCTGTAAGGAGATGTACCTATGGGAGTTTTGTACGCTGTTCGGTATGCCCATAAAGCATCGTCTAAATGAAGACTCCAATCCTTTCTGCTCGGGTTTACCATCTTCTCTAATATGGTTTTAACTTCCCTATTTGAAACTTCTGCTTGACCGTTAGTTTGGGGGTGGTAAGCGGTAGCCACTCGATGATTCACTCCATACTTCTTCATTAAAGCTCCAACAGTTCTATTGCAGAAGTGAGTTCCTTGATCGCTAATAATGGCTCTTGGAACGCCAAACCTGTTAAAAATGTTAGCCTTGATAAAACCTACAACAACTTTAGAATCGTTAGTTCTTGTGGCTTTTGCTTCCACCCACTTTGACACATAATCTACAGCCAAAAGTATGTAAGAGAAACCACAAGAAAAAGGTAATGGACCCATAAAATCAATACCCCATACATCAAATATTTCACAAACAAGAATAGATACTTGGGGCATTTCGTTCCTTCGTGTTATTGTACCTACTTTTTGGCATTTCCCACAATTTTTACAAAACTGATATGCATCTTTAAAAATAGATTCCCAATACAAACCACTATCCAAAACTTTTCTAACAGTTCTTTTAGGTCCAAAATGTCCCCCACATGCATACTCATGGCAAAAAGCTAAAATAGATTGAAATTCATTCTCAGGAACACATCTCCTAATAACTTGATCAGAACAAAATTTCCATAATAAAGGCTCATCCCATACATAGTATTTTGAATCACTTTTTATTTTTGCTTTCCTAGACATACTAAGATAATGAGGTAGATTTCCTGTAACCAAATAATTTACCATATCTGCATACCAAGGAACCATACCATTAAGTTGAAACAAGTGCTCATCTGGAAAGTCGTCATTTATTGGCAATGCATCATTTTTTCTTATCAACCTACTCAAATGGTTTGCAACAGAATTTTCAACTCCTTTTCGATCTTTGATTTTCATATTAAACTCCTGAAGAAGTAAAATCCATCGCAATAGTCTTGGTTTGGATTCTTTTTTTGACAAAAGATATTTTAAGGCTGCATGGTCAGAAAATACAACAACTTTAGAACCAAGTACATAAGATCGAAATTTATCTAAAGCAAAAACAATTGATAAAAGTTCTTTTTCTGTAGTGGAATAATTGCATTGGGCATGATTCAGAGTCCTAGAAGCATAATAAATGACATGGCTCTTCTTGTCAATTCGTTGACCAAAGACTGCTCCAATTGCATAATTGCTTGCGTCACACATAATCTCAAATGGTAAGTCCCATCGAGGTGGCTGTATAATAGGCGCACTGGTCAAGAATCGCATATGGCCGTGTTTTCGTCCCGATCTTCCGGTATGCCCTAGGGGTATTTTAGTAATTTGGTCGGGCCGTCGGGCGCTTTATATCTTTTCCATTGCTAAAATTATTGGATGGATTTATGTAGGTTTTGGAAGGATTTGTGGTTTGGTTTGAGCAAGGTTTGGTGCAAAAGTAAAAATAAAGGAATTTGTCTTTGCAGTAGGGTTTGAACCCGGGTCTCCTGGGAAGCTTGTAGAGATGTGTGCCAATTGAGCCATTAGGTGCTCTTGTTGCTCTTTCTGCATCACATCTTAGTTAACCTTGGATCTTTGGTGTTTGGTGCATTTGGTTAAATGAAATAGAAATTAGGTTTGTTGTGTTTTCTTCTCCAAAAGAGTTGTGGCCGCCCAAGCTTTCTCCCAAGCTCTCCTTGCCGATTCTTCATCCTTGCAGCTCCATGGATCGTTCATCATCATTCCGGTAAGTCTTCATCCTCTTCATCTTCTCGATTGGGTGTTCTTGTTGGCCAAGGTAAGGAGAAGAGCTTGTGTGTGTGTGTGTGTGTTTGTAGCAGTCGCCGAGCATGCCCAGATCTCGCCAAGGAAGAGCCCAGCCGCCCGGATCGCCTAGCAAAGAAGCCCAGTTGCCCGGATCGCGCAGCGAAGAGCACCCGCCGCCCGGACCGCCCGCCCGTCGCGGCCGTCGCGCGCTGACTGGCTGAGCAGCCCGCGCGCCCGCGTCGCGCGCCCGCGCGCGCCGCGCCGCTCGCTCCTCGCTGCGCCATGCGCCGCGCGCATCGCGTCGCCGCCTCGCGCCCAGCCAATGCTCGTCTCGTCCGCTTGCCCGCGCGCGTGCGCTGCGCCCGCCCAGCCTGCGTCCGCCACAGCGCGCGCCCTGCGCCTCCTCTCGCCCGTCGCGCGCCAGGTGTGCGGTCCTCGCGCCATCAGCCCCCTTTGCGCCCGTCTGCCGCCGGCGCCAGCAGCCCCGCAGTCGTCGCCGCCCCCGTCGCGTGTCAATCGTGCCGTGTGAGTGCCCTGAGCCGAGCACACGCTTGTTTTATTATATTTTTAGGGCTATGATTGTGATTTCTATTGTGTTTGTTAGGTTCTCGTTAGCTAGCTCGGGATCGATCGCGGCGTAGGATTTTGTGTGTAGTTGCCCGGCCAAGGTAAGGATTTCTTACCGGAGTTGTGTGGACCTGCGATGTTCTATGTGATTGTTGTTTGTATGTTTGTTTGTGATTATCGGCATGTATAGTTTAGGTGCTCTGTTCAATTCCTCGACTAGCATGACTTCGTATGTTGTTCTCTCATGTTAGCCCATGCTAGGTTGTTCCGTTCTAGCATACTCATATCTGTTCTTGCTTCGTAGTACCATGCTAGGTTCGTTGTATCCATTGAGCACGTTTTGGATTGTATTGGATTGTATGTTATTGATATGATAGGTTAAAGTGTAGGTAGGTAGCATCATCCGGGCTCGATGCATAAAGTATCTTGCATCCATGGCGGGGACGTCGAGACAGTTCTTCGTCCTGGACCGTTAGGGTTTAGCTAACCCGACCGTGGGCCCCGCAATCTTGGGTGAGGGTGGCGGATCGTTAAATGCTCCAACGGTCGGGATGATGACTTGGCATTGCCTCGTCCCTCGACGCGGTCGGCACGCCCTCGGCGTGTTCGGCCGTAGCCCTTGATTGCCACTGTTAGGGCAAGGACCGCTTCTGGTGTAAGCATATCACGACCGGTTCCTTAGCCTCGGTGCGGTGGTTCAGCCGACATAGTTCACGTGTCCAGTCTCACACCCCTATGTCGGTGACACCGATCCGGAGATTTAGTTAGGCGTGGTGGATCGACATGGGCGACTTGCCACTAGACCCGGCACCCCATAGTTCTGCGATAGCACGCGCGGTGCATGCTTACGCTCATTACAAATAGCCGACCGGAGAGCTCCTCGGGATCTTGAGCTAGTGTACCTTTCGTGATCGACAAGAGACAGCCGAGGCCGAGACTTGGTTCTCGTATAGGGCGTATTGTGTGGTGTGGATTATTCCGGACTAAGACCACGAGTTGGCATCCGAGGTCCAAGTGTGGACTTAAGCTATGTGCTCTATTATGTGTTTATGTTCATAGCTTGCATACACTCATCTAGATGACCATGTGCATCGTATTGTACCCTGGCCGGGATTCTTCTTGAGTAATTCGTTACTCACCCTTACTTATCTTCCAGTAACCATGGCGCGAGGCGGATGGTGGGTGAAGGAGGAGCTATGATCATGGGAACGTGTCTTTGTCTCTCTCGACTTTTTATTTCTATGACTCTTGTCTTTCATTTTCCCTGAATGCATGTAGACGCACACGAGCCCTAGGATGTTTTCTCTCAATGATTTTGTGGATTCCCGCTTTATTGAATTTGAGAATGTTCCAAATGTTTTAATAAATCTCTGATCGAGTGTACGTTTTGGAAATGTATTTGCCTTGAAACAGTTTCAACAAACTATATTGATTTCTGATTGAACCTTGATTGTTTTGTTTTAATTGGGAATCAAAACTTATTTGCATATTGTCCTTTCCTTTGAATGCATGCATTGGGGTAAAGGCCTATTTAGAGCCCTTTTGGGTCGGGTCTTTACTGATTGGTATCGAGCTCGAGTCATAGATTCTGTAGAGTCGACCTTTGTTGTAGGTCGTCTTTCCCATGATCACCAAAGACTCAGACGGTCATCAGTGCGCCTAAGTTTCTTGTTTTTAGAAAAGGGTCAAGAATTTACAATACCTTTCATCTAGTGTATGCCTTGTGTAGTGTTGTGGAGCGGAGACGAAAGGTGTTCGACTCGTTGTTGGTTTGGGCTTAGTGAGCCATCATGCCAACTTTCCCGTAGTGCGAGCGGTTGTTTTAGCGACTTGTTGAGGTATCCAGATAGATTCGGATGCCCCGGGACATCGTTCCAGAGGGAGGCGAGCTTAGACTCCCGCTGGCCATTTGTGGCCCGATTCTTGTCGCTTTCCCTAGTGAGAGGGTGGTGGTGCTTCGTGCGGATCGCTCAGATGTTGATCGCACCCGCAGGAGCAGCAGGCGCTTGGCATGTCCGACCGAGGAGTTGGACCAATCGTGTTGATGTTGAGGCCGCGTCCAGGGGTTGTTAGGCCCGCATGCGGTTTGGCCCCGGCAGCTTGAGTTGCCTAGAGGAGGGGTAGAGGCTAGCGGCGCCTCAGAGTGAGACTCCTTGAGCGAGTGTGCTCCACCATGAGAGATTTGATGGCGTGTCTTTAGCTATCGAGAGCGAGACCCAGCGCGCGCTTTGTAGCGCGTAGTGAGGAGTCCCGGCACAGATAGCCCAAATTGACAGAGTTTGTTTCAAAGATTTTTCCCCGGTAGCTCTTGTAGCCCCTGAGGTTCCCGGAGGGCATGATCAGCAGAGTTTATTCGGATGAGTTTGTTGGCGTTGATGGAGACGCCCGAGGTTGGCAAATGGATGCCTGTAGAGCTCGATGTTTTAGTAAGTCCTACCGCTAGTAGTAAAGTAGTTGGCCGGGTTTGAGTTTAGCATCCGTGTGTGGGATGCCCTGCTCGTCAGGCCGAGGTGTGCCGTTCTCTGTCTTTGTTTGGTTCATCGGATGGTGGTGGAAGTCCCTTGTGAGAGGTGGACTAGCGAGTCTCCACCATCGCCCGATTGTTTGGCAAGTTGCCGTGTTAGTGGCTTGAGGCGGATGAAGGGTCATCTTTGCCCCCTTGCGAGCCTCGCTTTGTTGTTTAACAACCCCGCTTCCTCGAGATGTGGATTTGGTAGTAGTAGCACTTGAGGTGCATTGGTTGGTGTGCCACTTTGGCACTAAGTCCAGTTCGAGCTTGAGTTTGGCTTGGGCATAGCGGATGGTTCTATGCCGTTCGGAGTTCAACGTACTTCTTTAGCCATTGAATCCATTTATGGAAAATGCACTTGTTTAGGTCGTGCAAGAGGGCTAGTTCGGTGGTAGTTGAAGGACCACAAGTGAAAGAATGTTCGAGAGGAGCTGGAGCCTCTTCCCGGTGTTACCGGGGTCGAGTAAGTCAAGCAGTTGGCGGTGGTAAGTGTTAGTGCGTGTGAGTCTCACGCTAGTGCTAAGGCCAAGAGATCTTTGTGGTTGGTAGTGCGGTCCACTACCTTCGGGTGCCTAAACTGAGTTGAGTGAGCATTGTAGATGCGAGTTCGGTCCAAAGAGGGAACCATGAGTTGGATGCCCGTGAGATGAGTTGGATGCTCTCGAGATGAGTTGGATGCTTATGAGATGAGTTGGATGCCTATGAGATGAGTAGGACGCCTTATGTGTAAGCGCACTTGGTAGAGTCTTGGTATAAAGTAAGTTCGGTTTGGCGTCGTTATGTTTTAGCAGAGCAAGGTTGCCAACGCTTGAGTATCGTGTGAAGATGGAACTTTTGGTGTTCCTTGGATTGTTTGTATCATTTGCCGAGTTATCGTTGCTTTGTGGAAAAGCGCTTGTTAGTCTTGGATCTCTAAAGGAAGGTTGGGAGTTGTGCACACAAGTGTGTTTTGTGTGGTTCGTTCCGTGGCGAGAGTTTCGCATCCATGTAGGGTTTGCTTTGGAGATCTCGTGCTCGGTGCCTTGAGAAGTTGGACTCGTGTGGTTGTTGTAAGGCTTGGGTTGAGGTGGTAAGGATACGATGCTCGTGGTATCAAGTTGTTGCTTAGGCAAGATTTGTTAAGTTGGGCCTAAGCTTGGTTGGCGGATCTTCTTGTTGATCGTTGGTTGGAGTTCGGTTGGAAACCGAACAAGAGCGATGGTAGCTAAGCCGCGTGGTTTCGATCGGCATGGCTAAGAGAGTTGTTCGGATCCTTCCTTGGGTAGAAGTTATGTTGTGGCTGATGCTTTGAGTAGGAGGATGACGCGTCTCAGAGCGTTTCGGTCCTCTAGGTTCCCAAGGAGTTGGAGTTGGCCAAAGATGGTTGGGATGCTTTGAAATTGGAGTTGTTTGTTCAGCAAAGGTCCTGCTAGATCGTATGCCTTGCGCGGTGTGTGTGTCAAGGGTTGCCGAAGAACCCTAGGTCGTGGAGAGCCTCTCCAGAGCTCGGTCGAGCCCAGCTAGTGAGTTTCATTGGCTAGCCGGAGGCGTGTAGTTTGTAGCCTCGGTGGAGTTGCTAGCGATCTTGGTAGACTAGCAAGCTAGTGTTTATTTGGAGTAAAGTCCGAGTGGTTTCGGTGTGGTGGCAAGTTGATGCTTGGTGTTGACCAAGTGTGGATTGAAGTTGCTAGAGTTTAGTTTTGCTCGTGGGGCGAGTGGTTTGTGCCATGTTGGTTGTTTTTCCTGTTTCGGGATGTTGAGTTGCCCCGTTTGGCATTTGGAGGTTCATCGAGATGGACCCTTGTTGTGCCCCGTGAGATTAGATGTTGTTGCTCTGGTGGAGCAAGACAGTGAGCGTATGTGGAGTTCTCTGTCCGTTGGTTGTCCGCTTGTAGGAGCCGCTTCCTTCGGGGAGTTGTCGTTACTCCCTTGGTCTTGGAGTTAATGGTGGAAGCGCTAGCTTGAAGGAAAAGTTTGTTGGTCGCTTGGAAGTAGTCGTTTGTCCGATTAAGCGGATTCTTGGAGGGTGTTCTAGAGGTCACAGATAAGGTTGTCCCGCCTCTTATGAGTGTTTGGCCTAGTTGGTTAAGATTTTGTGTGTTGGCATGGAAGATGTTGCACCTTTGTAGTGGAAGATCTCCTTTGTATCGATTGTGGGTTGAGGTTGCACCATTGTGGCTGGATTAGGTCCGGACTTATCGAGGATCCTTGTCGGCTAGTGTAGCTTGCACTCTGCCACCATTGTTGGTATTCTTGTTCTTGGTAGTTGGTGTTGACCGGTAGTGGAGTTCCGTTATGAAGTTTCGGTGGGAAGGTGCATTAAGCCTAAGCTTGAGGGTTAAGCTCAGTATGTGTTATCGTTTGGACTTGTGAGATGTGTTTCATATTTGAGGCGAGCTTTGTTTCGTTGTTTGCATGGAGGTAAGTTTAGTGGATGGAGCCCTCTCTGGCCTGGTTGTTTGCAAGTTGTCTTGCCCAAATAGTGATTTGAGTCGAGCTAGAGATGAGTGGATTGGCATAGCTATGCGATTGTAGTTGTTTGAGCTTCCTAGTTCGTAGCACTCAAGTTGTTGGATTGTAAGTTTCCGTGTGGGGAGCCGTCGGCTAGTTGAAGTTGTTGTGTGAGTTCGGATTTTTGGAGTATTGACTTGATGAGCTAGAGCTCGCACCTCGGTTGGTGTGCGATGCCATTTCTATGGAGTAGAGGCATGTCGGTTTGAGTTGGAGATGTTGCCATTAGGGTGTGGCAACAAAGGTTTGTTCTAGGCGGTGCGTGGGCGAACCGTGATTCGTGAGAGTGTTCTTAGAGGCTTATGAGCCGAGTGCGATTCTGTAGTGTTTTCACCCTTTTTGTCCGATGGTCTTTTGGGAGGAGTGAGCCGGATCCTTCGGAGCTTGTTGCGAGTTGGTGTTTCCGTGATTAGGCAAATGGAGACCAGTGTGGTTTTTAGGAGGTTGCCTTGGGTAGCGCTTCTCGTGATCGATTCTTGTGGTTCCATTGAGGCATTGTATGGTAAGTGTTGCGTCTCTAGTCTTTGTGAGAAAAGGTTGGTGGCCGCGGTGTTGTTTTGGGTCCCGTGTTGCTGCAGCTTGACCAGAGGTGTTGTGCAAGAGGTTGAGCTCGTTTGTGGTTAGCTTCAGAGCGAGGCATGAAAGTTTCGTCGATGTTCGGCGTCGAGTTTTAGAGTTTGAGGTTGGGCGGTCACGTGCTTTTAAGGTTGTGCCGTTGTGAGTTGTGTTGAGTTTTGGTAAGCGGGAGAAGTGGAGTCTCCTGTTGTTGGACCATTTGAGATTCTCGAGAGGATTGGCAGAGTTGCATATTGGTTAGCTTTTTCTCATTTGTCACCGTGTGCGATATTCTCATGTATCGGTGTGAGGCGGTATGTGTCGGACCCATCGCTCGGTGTGGACTTTGAGCCTTTGCAAAATGATTGAGGATTTGAGCTTCGAGAGGAAGCTGTGAGTATTCTCGTCCTTGAGACGAAGACGTTGCATAATCGTGAGATCCGTTTGGTAAAAGTTCGGTGGAGGAGTTAGAGTTCAGAGGAGGCCGCTTGTGAGCGGGAAAACGGGATGAGATTGCGATATCTGTCTTTGTTTGATCTTAAGGACTTTCGAGGACGAAAGTCATAAAAAGGAGGGAATATTGTAACGGCCCCGTGTTTTCGTCCCGCCTTCCGGTATGCCTAGGGTATTTTAGTAATTTGGTCGGGCCGTCGAGGCCGTTTATATCTTTTTCGATTGCTAAAATTATTGGATGGATTTATGTAGGTTTTTGAAGGATTTGTGGTTTGGTTTGAGCAAGGTTTGGTGCAAAAGTAAAAATAAAGGAATTTGTCTTTGCAAAGGGTTTTGAACCCGGTCTCTGGGAAGCTTGTAGAGATGTGTGCCAATTGAGCCATTAGGTGCTCTTGTTGCTCTTTCTGCATCACATCTTAGTTAACCTTGGATCTTTGGTGTTTGGTGCATTTGGTTAAATGAAATAGAAATTAGGTTTGTTGTGTTTTCTTCTCCAAAAGAGTTGTGGCCGCCCAAGCTTTCTCCCAAGCTCTCCTTGCCGATTCTTCATCCTTGCGCCTCCTTGGATCGTTCATCATCATTCCGGGTAAGTCTTCATCCTCTTCATCTTCTCGATTGGGTGTTCTTGTTGGCCGAAGGTAAGGAGAAGAGCTTGTGTGTGTGTGTGTGTGTTTGTAGCAGGCTGCCGAGCATGCCCAGATCTGCCCAGCAGCAAGCCCAGGCCGCCCAGATCGCCTAGCAGCAAGCCCAGGCTGCCCAGATCGCGCAGCAGCGAGCACCAAAGCCCGCCCGCACCGCCACTCCGTCGCGGCCGTCGTCGCGCGCTGCTGGCGAGCCAGCGCGCGCGCCGCGCGCCTCGCGCCGCGCGCGCCACCCGCTCCGCTCGCTACTGCTGCGCCGCCGCGCGCGCCGCGCGCCTCGCGCCAGCGCGCTCTTCGTCGTCGCTTGCCGCGCCGCGCGCGCCGCGCCCAGCCAGCCGTCCGTCATGCATATATACGCGCCCTGCTGCCGCCTCTTACCGCCCCGCCCGTCGCGCCAGTGTGTGCGGTCCTCGCCGCCCATCAGCCCCCTTTGCGCCTGTCGGCCAAAGAAGCAGCCCCGCCGTCTTTGCGCCGTCTGCGCGTGTCGGGCGTGCGCGTGTGAGTGCCCCAGCCGAGCCTCGCTTGTTTTATTATATTTTTAGGGCTATGATTGTGATTTCTATTGTGTTTGTTAGGTTCTCGTTAGCTAGCTCGGGATCGATCGCGGCGTAGGATTTTGTGTGTGTAGTTGCCCCGCCAAGGTAAGGATTTCTTACCGGAGTTGTGTGGACCTGCGATGTTCTATGTGATTGTTGTTTGTATGTTTGTTTGTGATTATCAGCATGTATAGTTTAGGTGCTCTGCTCAATTCTGACTAGCATGACTTCGTATGTTGTTCTCTCATGTTAGCCCATGCTAGGTTGTTCCGTTCTAGCATACTCATATCTGTTCTTGCTTCGTAGTACCATGCTAGGTTCGGTATATCTGTTGAGCACGTTTTGGATTGTATTGGATTGTATGTTATTGATATGATAGGTTAAAGTGTAGGTAGGTAGCATCATCCGGCCCGATGCATAAAGTATCTTGCATCCATGGCGGGGACGTCGAGACGCTTCTCGTCCCCGACCCCGTTAGGGTTTAGCTAACCCGACCGTAGGCCCCGCAATCTTGGGTGAGGGTGGCGGATCGTTAAATGCTCCAACGGTCGGGATGATGACTTTGCATTGCCTCGCCCCTCGACGATCGGCACGCGTCCTCGGCGTGTTCGGCCGTAGCCCTTGATTGCCACTGTTAGGGCAAGGACCGCTTCTGGTGTAAGCATATCACGACCGGTTCCTTAGCCTCAAAGCGGTGGTTCAGTGACATAGTTCACGTGTCCGTGTCTCACACCCCTATGTCGGTGACACCGATCCGAGATTTAGTTAGGCGTGGTGGATGGACATGGGCGGCTTGCCACTAGACCCGCACCCCCATAGTCTCGCGCAAAGAGCACGCGGTGCATGCATGCTACGCTCATTACAACCGGGCCCGAGAGCTCCTCGGGATCTTGAGCTAGTGTACCTTTCGTGACGATGGAAGAGACAGTGAGGCCGAGACTTGGTTCTCGTATAGGGCGTATTGTGTGGTGTGGATTATTCCGGACTAAGACCACGAGTTGGCATCCGAGGTCCAAGTGTGGACTTAAGCTATGTGCTCTATTATGTGTTTATGTTCATAGCTTGCATACACTCATCTAGATGACCATGTGCATCGTGATTGTACCCCGGCCGGGGATTCTTACTTGAGTAATTCGTTACTCACCCTTACTTATCTTCCGTAACCATGGCGCGAGGCGGGATGGTCAAGGAGGAGCTATGATCATGGGAACGCGTCTTTGTCGTCTCGACTTTTTATTTCTATGACTCTTGTCTTTCATTTTCCCCCGAATGCATGTAGCAGGCACACGAGCCCTAGGATGTTTTCTCAATGATTTTGTGGATTCCCGCTTTATTGAATTTGAGAATGTTCCAAATGTTTTAATAAATCTCTGATCAGAGTGTACGTTTTGGAAATGTATTTGCCTTGAAACAGGTTTCAGCAAACTATATTGATTTCTGATTGAACCTTGATTGTTTTGTTTTAATTGGGAATCTGAAAACTTATTTGCATATTGTCCTTTCCTTTGAATGCATGCATTGGGGTAAAGGCCTATTTAGAGCCCTTTTGGGTCGGGTCTTTACAGTAACTGTTTCAATTTATCGAACGTCTCCTTGCATTCTTTTCCAAATTCGAATTGAACTTCCTTTTGCAATAGACTTGTCATTGGTAGAGCAACTTTTGAGAAGTCTTTGATAAACCTGCGATAAAAACCTGCATGTCCAAGAAAAGATCGCACTCCCCTAACATTGGTAGGGTAAGGTAAGTTTGCAATAATATCCACTTTTGCTTTATCAACTTCTATACCTCTAGATGATATAATATGTCCTAGTACAATTCCCTGAGTTGCCATAACATGACATTTTTCATAATTTAGCACCAAGTTGGTCTCAATGCATCTTTTCATGATTTTACTCAAATTACTCAAACATTCATCAAATGACTCTCCATAAACAGTAAAATCATCCATAAACACTTCAATGCATTTCTCAATATAATCAGAAAAAATACTCATCATGCATCTCTCAAAACGTGCTGAGCATTGCAAAGACCAAAAGGCATTCGCCTGTAAGCATATGTCCCAAAAGGACAAGTAAATGTGGTTTTTTCCTGGTCAACCTGTGCAATGGGAATCTGATAGAAACCCGAAAAACCATCAAGAAAACAAAAGAATGGTTTACCTGCTAATCGTTCTACCATTTGATCAATAAAAGGCAAAGGAAAATGATCTTTTCTAGTTACATTATTTAATTTTCTAAAATCAATGCACATTCTCCATCCGTTTTGCACACGCATGTGTACAAGTTCATTATTATGATTTCTTACCACAGTGAATCCAGTTTTCTTTGGAACTACATGAATTGGACTTACCCATTCACTATCTGAGATTGGATAGATGATACCTGCATCCAACAACTTGAGTATCTCTTTCATTACAACTTCTTTCATAGTTGGATTAAGTCTCCTTTGTGGTTCCCTTGATGTTTTGGCATTGTCATAAAGTAGAATTCGGTGCATACAAATTAAAGGACTAATGCCTTTTATGTCTACCAATGTCCATCCAATTGCAAGCTTGTACTCCTTCAAAACTTTAACCAATTTATCCTCTTGCTTTGTGGTGAGACTGTTTGAAATGATAATAGGCAATGTATCAACTTCACCTAAATACACATATTTAAGATGACTTGGCAATTCTTTCAATTCTAGTTTTGGTGCATGCACAGTAGAAGGTAGCATTTTGTTAGTTGAATCACAAATTTCAACATCAGTATTTATGGATTCAGATAAAGATGACTTTTCTAAACCAAATTTGTCTTCAATTTCTTTTAAAGACTCATGATCATGTTCAACATCCTCTTCTTGAAATACATCTTGTACAATGGAATCAAACACATCAATCTGACAAAGAGAATGTTCATCTTTAGGATATTTCATGGCATCAAAAATATTAAAATGGACTATATCTCCATCAAACTCTACTGATAATGTACCCTTATCTACATCAATCTTTGTCTTAGCAGTTTTCATAAATGGACGACCTAACAGGATTGAAGAAGATGGTGAATTATTACCTGAATCTATGATGTAAAAATCAACAGGAAATATGAGTTCATTAACTTGAATCAAGACATCTTCAATAATTCCAAGAGGGTGTATATAAGAACGATCAGCTAATTGAATTACTACTCCAGTTTGTTGCAAGTCATTTAACTTCAGTTCTTGATAAATAGAAAATGGCATGACATTAATGGAAGCTCCTAAATCTAGCATGGCACATTCAATCTTTTTATTACCAATAATGCAAGGTAAAGAAAACATACCTGGGTCCTTGCACTTTTCCTCGCAAATGTTTTTGTAAAATAGTCAAAACATTCTTACTTACCACAACTTTCTCATGTTCTTTTGTCTTTCTCTTCCTCGTGCACAATTCCTTTAAAAATTTAGCATACCTGGGAATTTGTTTAACTGCATCCAATAATGGGATGTTGATCTCAACCTTTCTGAAGGTATCAAGGATCTCTTTATCATGTTCGTCCTCTTTTTGCACTATTAACCTGCTGGGAAAAGGAGGTAGCGAAGTATGTGAAGGAAGAGATAAAGAATGATCAAAATTTACCATTTTTGGCACTTTAGAAGAAGTTTCTCCTTTTTCTTCTTTACTTGGCTCTTTCTCCTTAAAAGGTGTCTCTCCTGAAGGAATCTCTTTCCCACTTCTCAACGTGATGGCATTGACATTCTCTCTTGGATTTACCACTGGTTGGGAAGGTAATTTTCCAGAATTTTGAGCTTTCAATCTACTAATGGATGTAGCTAACTGTGTAATTTGGTTGCCAAAATTCTGCATCTCAATCTTCGTTTCCTTTTGAAATTGAAGGGTGTCCTTTTGGAATTGAATGCTATTCTGTTGAAATTGATGAGCATTATCAGTTAGCTTTTTAAACATTTCATCAAAAGATGTACCTGAGTTTGAAGGTTGAACTTGTGTGGAAGCATGAGGTTGTCTATATTTTTCTCCTTGATTTCCATCGCTGAGATTTGGGTGATCTCTCCATCCTGGATTATAGTGGTTAGAATATGGATCATATTTCCGTTGATTTTGGCCCGAAAATCCTCCAATAGCATTTGCTTCTTGAAAATAATTTTGTTGTAGTTGAGAACATGTATCTGTGGTATGTCCCGGAAGTGAACATATTCCACACACTTTTGCCATCTGTGATTGCCCTACGGCTATTCGATTAACTAAAGTAGTTAGATCAGACATTTGGGTTCTTAGTTCATCTACCTCTTTAACTTTGTGAACAACTCCACCACCTCGGGTACCAAATTGTTGGGAATTTTTTGCCATGGTTGAAATTAGTTGCTTAGCTTCTGATGGTGTCTTGTCTTCTAATGTTCCACCACTTGCAGCATCAATCATGCTCCTATCTGTTTGCAATAGTCCTTCATAAAAGTATTGAATTAGGAGTTGATCAGAAATTTGATGGTAGGGAAAACTGGCACATAATCTATTAAATCTCTCCCAATACTCATATAACGTCTCTCCAACGATTTGTGTTATGCCATAAATCTCTTTTCTAATGCTTGCAGCTCGAGATGCTGGAAAGAATTTTTCCAAGAATAGTCTTTTCATTTGATTCCATGTTGTGATCGAACCCGATGGTAGGTAATACAACCAATCTTTCGCCTGATCCTTTAAGGAAAAAGGAAAAGCCCTCAAATTGATTTGCTCTTCACTTACTCCATGTGGTTTCATTCCAGAACAGACAATGTGGAATTCCTTTAGGTGCTTATGAGGATCTTCACCTGCACGTCCATAAAAAGTAAGAAGTAGGTGAATTAAACCGGATTTTAGTTCAAAATCACCTGCAATATTAGGAAATGTAATGCATAAAGGTTGTTGATTTAAATCAGGCGTCGCCAGTTGTTTAAGAGTTCTTTCAACTTCATTGTCCGCCATCTCTTCTTTAACCTCGGCTATATTGACCTTTTTTTCAAGATGAGTTTTCCTTTCTTCTGCCTCCTTTCTTAGTCTACGTGTAGTCTTCTCGATTTCTGGATCTATTGGAAATTCAGTATGATGAGAAGAACGAGTCATAAACTATATAAAAGAAAAGAATAAATAATAAAAAAAATAAAAATTAAAAAAACAATAAGAAACTAAATTAAGCTCCCCGGCAACGGCGCCAAATTTGGTCGGGTTGTCGAAGCCCACCAAAATAAATACTGATTTACTAACCCTAACTTGTAGAAATAGTGGAACCAGGTCGAATCCCAAAGGAGCTATGAATTAATTTCTCAAAGTTAAAAACAAATAAAAAAGGGGGGTTTTGGGTGTTTGAATAAAATTCTACGTAATAAAAATAAAAATAAATAAAATAAACAATTTACGAAAAATTCCAATTCAAGGGTTTAGTTTGATCCAATTGTAATTTTGATCATAGGCTACAAAAAAAAAATTATTTTTCTTAGTTCAAAGAATTAGTCAACCTACTTGGAAAAGCCACAATAGATAATTGTTCTCCTACTTTATTTACTCCGACCCAGCATCAGAACCAAATCTTATTCTCTAATCAATTGGACACGATAGCGTTCCATATCAATTAAATAATAGCATTAAAATTTATGAGAACGACTAAACCAAAATTAACTAACCGAGACGACTACAAAATTAATTAATTTCGCTTATTTGTTTCCCTAGGGTCTATCATGCAAGCTATGTAATTTGGAAAAAGCCACAATCACACACACATGAGCCAACCCTTCGCTACAATTTACAATCATTCGAAACAATAACTTATCACAAAATCATGTATAGCATGGATAAATTGATAATAAATTAAGGCGTCAATTCAATTTGCTAACAATCAATCAATAATTAAAATAAGAAACAAATAATCTTTGAATTAAAAGAAAATTCTATTTGGTTCAAAGCCTCACAAAACTACAATTAAATTAAAACTACCCTTGAACTAGAAGGAAGAATTTAGCTACTCATAATGGAAAACAATATTCATGAGATTGAATGAATAAAACTAACAAAATAGAAAAGCAAAACCCAATTTTTATTCTCGTTGTTGTGACTGGAAAGAAATAGAAAAAGAAACTTCAATTGTGTCTATCTTCGGCCGTCAATCCCAAAAGATCAATTTCTGTTTCTCCTCAGCTTCGTCTCTGCCCCTCACGTACCTGCCACCACGGCCCCGACTTGCTCAGCCTCTCGACGGGTTGTAGCATACACTTGCCCCTACTGCTGAGCTGGCTGCGCAACTACTGCTTTCTGGTTGCAATACCGGGCCTGATGCCATTCCTTACCACAGTTATAGCAAGCCCTAGGGTTACCTCCACAAGGACCCCAATGCGGCTTCCCACAAGGTTTACAAAATGGTGGCAGCCTCCCTACGCCCTGCTGGCGAGGCTGATCACGGTTGCGGTTCCGATGCTGGTCTCGGCCCTGATAAAAACCCTGGTGGCGCTGACCGCCCACACGACCATTGCCTCCGGAGTCAAACTTACGCTTCTGGCCCGAGTACACTGGGGCCTTCTGCACAGCAGCACTAGCAACCTGTTCTGGAGGATACTTTCCATCATAAATCATTGCCAGCTGCACGGCCTTGGCAAAAGTCTCTAGGGCCTGTGCCCTAACGTCCTGAGACACTCCCTGTCTCAAGCCCGCAATAAACTTCCTGATCTTCAGCTCAGGGGTAGCAATCAACTGCGGCGCGAAGTACCCATACTCCGAAAACCTTTTCTCATAAACCTCGATCGAATCAGAACCTTGCTTAAGGTTTGAAAATAGCTCAATCATCTTCTCTTCGGCTTCTTCACTGATAAATTTTGCCTTGAACTTAGCCTTGAAGAACTCCCAGGTGGCCGGTGGGGACCCAGCCGGTCTCTCACTCAAAGTGGAATCCCACCACCACTTAGCTGTACCAGCTAACACATGAGCTGCACAACGAGCTCGCTGCACCTCAGGACAAGCCATCACCATGAAGGTGTATTCTAGCTCAGCTATCCATCTAGCTGCTACCAACGGTTCTCCAGGGCCATTAAACTTCTCGGGCTTCCATTTGACAAAATCCTTCAGCCACTTGCCCAGATCCTCAGCACCTTCTGCCACAACGGCCTCATTCACAATCGGCTCTGCGGGTCAAGCGGTCTTGGTGGCACTACATCCTCTCACAAACCAACTCTGGTCACTACTCTATCTGAACTCGGGACTCTTTCCTCTGCGCAGCTAACAAAGCCTGCGTTCCAGCTCTCTACTCGACCCTCTGGTCAGCTAGCAACCCGACCATCAGAGCCCTCATGGACTCCACAAAGGCTACTCCCGGTGCAGCCTCGCGAGGCTCAGATGCCTCCACGCCGTCCCCGGGCAACACAGCAGAAGGGCCTGCAGGTGGCCTAACATCTGCTTCAGCTTGGGACGACATCCCTCTAGTGTCAGAATCAATACGAATGCCCTGAGCAGTCGGCCTCGAGCCTCCCTGCCCTCTACGGGTGACTGGCATGCTGACAATCTACACTCAAACTAACAATGAGTCAGAACCGGTTTTCCTGCCCTACAACAACAAGTCATGTTCATGCAAGTGTAAATAGTATTGTAATTCTTAACCCTTAACCTTAAACTTATGGACAAACCTGATGGCTGTCGGAGCGCTGATGATCATGGAAAACAACCTACAATTGCAGGTCAGTCTACAGAACCTATGACTCTGGGTTCTGATACCAACTGTAAAGACCCGACCAAAATAACGGTCTCTAACCTAGATCCTTACTTAGCATGCATAATTAGAAATATGAAATCACTCATAGAGAGTACTAATTTAAAACTTTTCATTCAACACAACTAAATTCAAGCATAAAATCCATTAAGCAAACCAACAAGTAAAGTGACTGATCAGTACTTTCTAAAATTCAAGGAAACAGTTCGAGAAATCTTTAACAAGTTTTTGCATGAATGATATTCTAAGGACTCAAGTCCAACTACATGCTAAACCAAAAATCATATAAAGGTGAAACAGTCTCAGAGTTGGGTCGTCCATGATCATTCAGCAGCCTCCTCCTAGCCATCCTGCCTCTATCCCAAGTTACCTGGTGGAAGGACACAGAAAATAAGGGTGAGCAACGAATTACTCAGTAAGAATCCCCAACCGGGGTACAATACGAAAACATAACATTTAGCACACCGACATGCAACCATACAATGACTTAGAACAAGCCAGTTGTTTAGGCTATGAGTTAACACTAGAGCTGGCCTATCAAGGGCTTACAACTACGTCCTATCCTAGGTTCTACATCTAGATGCCCATCGGGGTCTTACACCACCTAGGATACAATGACACAATGGTGCCCATCGGGGTCTTACACCTCAATCAATGATGCCCATCGGGGTCTTACACACACGGATGCCCATCGAGGTCTTACACCTCAATCAATGATGCCCATCGGGGTCTTACACACACGGATGCCCATCGGGGTCTTACACATACGGATGCCCATCGGGGTCTTACACATACGGATGCCCATCGGGGTCTTACACCTCTAGCTATCAATGCTGCCCAACAGGGACTTACACATCTAGGATGCCCATCGGGGTCTTACTCTAGCTAGGATCATAGAGATGCCCATCGGGGTCTTATACTCTCCAGCAGCCTTATGATGCCCATCGGGGTCTTATACATACGAAAATAGTGCAGTGCCAATCGGGGACTTACCTACTTTATAGATCACCTGCCAAGCACTAACATGGAACTAACAGAATATAACAGGAACACCAGCACCACACCAACCTGGAAGCAAGAGGAAATATGCAACCTATCCACTAGCAATTCATACAATCACAAGGTAAGGCATGCTAGCAATTATATGCAGGATCCACGCACCCTCGGTAAGAAACCCTTACCTAGAAGCAAGCAGAGAAATATCAATCACACCCAACAAGTGACCCTCGAGCTTCTAAGTGGACCCAAGCAACCTAAGCAAATAATAAGATTGCCCTAATTAAATAATCAGCAGCTATTATCTTAAGGTCCAAAAAGGGCGGAGGCTCAGGAATTACCAACTGAGAAGACACCAGGCTCGCCACCAAGCTATCACGGCCAAGCAGGCTCACGGCAAGCGCGCGGCGCGAGCGGCGAGGTGCGATGCTGGCTCTGGCTGGGCGCTGGCGCCGACGCTGACGCAGCCGCCGGCACCAGCCCAATCGCGCAGACGCGACGAGGCTGGGGCGCTGGTGCTGGGCGCAATCGCACAGACGGGACGGCGCTGGGGCGCTGACGTACGGACGCGGGCGGACGAGTGACGCGGCGAGCTCGCGCTGGGATGGCGCGAAGGACGGGCTGGGCGACGCGGCGAGATCACGCTGGGACGGTGCAAAGGACGGCTGGGCGACACGGGCTAGCTGCCACCGCTGCGATGGAGCTACTGCAAGGCTGCTCGATGCGGCCTGGGCTGGCGGCTGCGCGCAGCGAGGCAGAGCGTTGACAGAGTCGGGCGGTGAAGCTGGCGACGATGGCAATGGGCGATGAGGCAGGGGGCTGGGCGACGCTAGGGTTTTCTCTCCTCCTTCCTTTTTTCTTTTCTTTCCTTCTCTTTTTCTTTTCATTTTCTTTCCTAAATTTAAATAAGCTTTGGAAAATCCCCAAAATCCCTTCCCAAGGCTTCCCTCCTTCGAGTCCTAGCTGACGCTTTAATTTTCTTTAATTAAATCGAAGATTCCAATTTCCTTAAGTCTAGGGCCCGAATCTCCCAAGCCACCCTTAAAAGAATTTCCTATTTTACCCCCGACCAATAAACCTCCAAAAACCTTAACAATCCAACTGCTTCTGGAAACAATGCTACAAAAACCTTATTTCCCAATTAACAGAAATCCGGGTTGTTACACTGAATGAGGGTTTGAGCTTCGAGGGGAAGCCTGTGAGTATTCTGGTCTTTGAGACGAAGGCGTTGCATAATCGTGAGATCCGTTTGGTAAAAGTTTAGTGGAGGAGTTGGAGTTCTGTGGAAGCCGCTCGTGAGCGGGAAGGACGAGATGAGATTGCATTATCCTGAGCTGTTCCAGTCTTAAGGACATTTGAGGATGAAAGTCATAAAAAGGGGGGAATATTGTAACGGCCCAGGTTTTCATCCCGATCTTCCAGGTATGCCCTAGGGGTATTTTGGTAATTTGGTCGGGCCGTCAGAGCCGTTTATGTCTTTTGCAGTTGCTAAAATTATTGGATGGGTTTATGTAGGTTTTTTAGGCTTTGTGGATGGGTTTGAGCAAGGATAGATGCAAAAGTAAAAATGTAAGGAAATTGTGTTGCAGTTGGGGTTCGAACCCGGGTCTCCGGGAAAGCCAGTGGGGATGCGTGCCAGATGAGCTATGGAGAGTTCTTATTACTCTTTCTGCGACATATCTTGGTTAGCCTTGGATCTTTGGAGTTTTGGTGCATTTGGTTAAATGAAAATAAATTAGGTTTTGTTTTGTCTTCTTCTCCAAAAGCATTGTGGCAGCCCAAGCTTGTCTCCCTAGCTCCCCAAGCCGAATTTCTTCTCCTTAGCAGCCCCGAGATCGGATCGTCATTCTGGGTAAGTTTCGCCGTCTCTTCTCCTTCTCCGATTTTGGTTTTCTTTTGCTGGCCGAGTGAAGAGTAGTTGTGTGTGGGTGTGTTGTGTGCAGCCAGCCGAGAGAAGCCCCAGCCAGCAGCCCATCGAGCCTTTGTCTCACCCAGCAGCAAGCCCAGCCCGCCAGATCGTGCCCAGATCGCCATTGCAGCCCGCCCAGATCTCACCAAAGAGCACGAGCCACCCAGGCAGCCTCGCCTCGCCCATGCTGCCCAGCGCCGAGCGGCTTTGTCGCCGCAGCCGTCCCCAAAGACGCCTGTCACCGTCCCCTAGCGTCACCTCGCAGCCAGCGCCCTCGCGCCCGTCGCCCCCCAGCCGCGCCTCTCTCGTAGCGCGCGCCGCCCATCATTGCCCCATCCCAGCGCGCTCATGTCGTGCCGCTCGCCAGCCCGTGTCCAGCTCGTCCGCCCCATGCGCCTGCGCCAGCCAGCTCGTCCGCGCCCACCAGCGCGCCCAGCGTTCCCAGCGTGCGGCTTTCGCCGCGCCAGCGCCAAAGAAGAGCCACACATGCAGGCAACTCGTCTGCTCACGTCACAAAGCAGAGTGAGTTGCTCCCGAGTCGAGTCCTATTTATTTTATTATATTTAGGCCTATGGATTGTGATTATTATTATGTTTGTTAGGTTCTCGTTAGCTAGCTCGGGATCGATCGCAGCTTAGGATTTTGTGTGTAGTTGCCTCCCGGCTAGGTAAGGATTTCTTACCGGAGTTGTGTGGGCCCTGCGATATTATATGTGATTGTTGTTTGTATGCTTGTTTGTGATTATCAGCATGTTTAGTGTTAGGTGCTCTGTTCTGAATTCCCGACTGGCATGATTTCTTATGTTGTTTCTCATGTTAGCCCATGCTAGGTTGTTCTGTTCTGGCATGCTTGTTATCTGTTCTTGCTTCGTAGTATCATGCTAGGTTCGTTGTATCTGTTGAGCACGTATTGGATTGTTTATTGTTGATGTTATAGCTTAGAGTCCAGATAGGTAGCATCATCCGGGCCAGAATGCATAAAGTATCTTGCATCCATGGCAGGGATGCACGAGGTAATATTCCGTCCTTGGACCCCGTTAGGGTTTAGCTAACCCTACCGGTAGGCCCTGCAATCTTGGGTGAGGGTGGCAGTCTGTGCGATGCCCCAACGGTCGGGATGATGACTTGGCAATACCTAGTCCCCTGCGGTAAACGCGTCCTCGGCGTGTTCGGCGGTAGCCCTTGATTGCCACTGTTAGGGCAAGGACGACTTCCTGGTGTAAGCCTACCACGACCGATTCCTTAGCCTCAGGTGCGGTGGTTCAGGCTGACATAGTTCACGTGTCTAGGTCTCACACCCCTATGTCAGTGACACCGATCCAGAGATTTAGTTAGGCATGGTGACAAGACCTGGGCAGATTCCCACTAGACCCGGCAACCCCTAGAGTCTGCAGTAGCATGCGGTGCGCGCATACGCTCATTACAGCTCCGACTGGAGAGCTCCTCGGGATTGTGAGCCATTGCACCTTTCGTATCGACAGTAGACAGGCTGAGGCCAGGACTTGTTTCTCGTATAGGGCGTATTGTGGTGTGGTTTTTCCGGACTAAGACCTTGAGTTGGCATCCGAGGCTTATATGTGGATTTAAGCTATGTGCTCTATTCTGTGTTTATATTCATAGCTTGCATACATTCATCTAGATGACCATGTATATCGTAATGTACCCCGGTTGGGGATTCTTACTGAGTAATTCGTTACTCACCCTTATTTTTGTGGTTTTCCACAATTAACCAAGGTGCGAGACAAGATGGCTGAAGAAGGAGCTGTGATCATGGGAACCTGCTGTTGTCTCTGATTTTTATATTATGACTCTTTGCCTTTTTATTTCCTCTGAATGCATGTAGCGGCACACTGAGCCCCTAGGATGTTTTCTAAAATGTTTTTGTGGATTCCAGCATTGTTGTAACTGAGAAGGTTTTGAATGTTTTTAATAAATCTCTGATCAGAGTAAACTTTTGGAAACGTATTTGTCTTGAAACAGGTGCTTGGAGACAGGGACAGGTTTCAGTAAACTGTATTGATTTCTTGATTGAATGTTGAATGTTTTAGTTTTAATTGGAATCCGAAAACATACCTGCATATTGTCCTTTACTTTGAATGCATGCATTGAGGTAAAGGCCCATTTAGTTCCCCTTTTGGGTCGGGTCTTTACAGGCAGCGACGAGCTGCGCTTTATTGTTAAGGAATTCTTGGTTCCTTCGGGAAGAAAGGTCTTGAAGATGACCATTCTTGGAGAACCAGGCCTTCATCAATCGAATATCAGAGTGGGAAGTGTTAAACTTATCCCACCATTTGATTGAAATGACTTTCACCAAACTCTTGCTGAGAGTGGATACACGCACCTCGAAATTCCAGGATAGAATCCAAGGAATTTGAAAGTACATGGAGAAAGTCATGGTTATTGCAAAACTATTTTTGAAGATATTCTTCAAAAAATAGTAAAATGATTCTTGAATCGGGACGGGGAAGATGTTGGTGGTAAGACCAAACACTGTCCACCAGTTGACGAACCACATCGGGAAATGAACCTTCTGTGCGTTCGGACAGAAATGAATAAACCATAAGTGTTTGAAATTCTGGTAAAACAGTACGTGATACCAGGCACGAACGTAGTCGCGATATGAGTAGGTTTGAGGAGTGAATTTCCTCGAGAATGATTTTTCGGTATGGATACTTTGGTTCCATGCCGTTGAATTGAGAATTTTGAAATTTTTTAATTTGGAATAAGCGATCCGTTCTGGATCTTTTGGATCAGGGTGATGAATTATTTCAGCATATTTTGTGTCTACTAAAATGAATTCATAAAACCGACGGGTTTTTTTATGAAGTTCTGGCATGAAGAAAAAGCCAGAAGGGAATATGTTTTCGACGATTTTTGAAATATTTGTGTCGTTGAACTCAGGTTCAATGATAAATTCTCCATAAGGAGAGGGTTTTTTGAAATACCCTTTTAATTCGGGTCGCGGAATGAATCTGTCAGGGATAACGGCGGTAGCAAACGTCGTTGGTGACGGGTTTTGAGTAGGCTGCACTGGATGTGCAGAGGGGATCTGGGTTGATGACCCAGCTTTGGATTTGCCTTTGGACCTGGTCTGAACATCGGGACACACCATAATCAGAAAGGTGACTCCAAATGGGCAATCCATCTGGCTGCAGCTAATGGATATCCCAAGGCATCAAACTTCTCTGGCTTCCACTTCACGAAGTATTTCAGCCATCTGCCAAGCTCCTCGGCACCCTCTGCCACAACTGTCTCTATGGCTGCTTGCTCATGTGGAGCTGGTGGTGCTGCAGTGCCCTGCTCAAACATCCGAGTCAACTGCTCGATCTGGGCCCGGGACTCTTCCCGCTGCTCGGCCAACAAAGCCTGGGTCTCTGCCCTCTGGTCACTCAACAAACTGACCATCATGGCCCTCATGGAATCAACAAACTCTGCTCCAAGAGCAGTCTCTCAGGGCTCGGTCGCCTGTAAAGACCCAACCCGAATGGGGTTCTAAACTAGGCCTTTACCTCAATGCATGCTTTTAAAACTTAGAAAACATTATGCAGGGTTGTATGCCAGATTCTGAATAAAATAAAAACCTTAAAAACAAACACTTTGACGACAAACATAAAATTCCATGGAACCTGTCCCTGTTTCCAAGTACTTGTTTCAAGCTAAATACAATTTAAAATGTACTCTGATCAGAGATTTAATTCAAACATTCAAAATCCAAAACAGTTTACATCAGTGTCAGAATCCAGGAAACAACCAGAAAAACAACCTAGGGCTCCGTGCCCAACTACATGCATTCAGAGGATAATAAAACATAAAGAATCATAAACATAAGACTCAGAGTTTAACAGCTAGTTTCCATGATCAGCAACTCCTCCTTCAGCCATCCTGTCTCGCGCCATGATTACTTGTGGAAAACAACAAAATAAGGGTGAGTAACGAATTACTCAGCAAGAATACCCAACCGGGGTACAATACGATATAACTGGTCATCTAGCAGAAAGTATGCAAGCCATGAATATAAACACAGAAGAGAGTACACAGCTTAAATCGATACATAAACCTCGGATGCTATCAAACGGTCTTACTCCGGAAAACTACCACGCGATACGATACTATACGAGAAACTAGTCTCGGCCTCAGCCTGCCTACTGTCGATACGAAAGGTGCACTGAACTCAAGATCCCGAGGAGCTCTCCAGTCGGCGTTGTAATGAGCGTGTGCGCGCACCGCATGCTGCTGCAAACCAGGGAGGTGCTGGGTCTAGGGCATGCTACCCTGGTCCAGTACGCATGCCTAACAAATCTCTAGATCGGTGTCACTGAACATAGTGGTGTGAGACCAGGACACTATGACTATGTCAGCATGTACCACCGCACCTGAGGCTAAGGAACTGGCCGTGGTAGGCTTACACCAGGAACCGATCCTTGCTCTATCAGATGGCAATCAAGGGCTACGGCCGACACGTTGAGGACGTGTCGACTGTCGGGGACAAGGCAATGCCTCGTCATTCCCCCTACCGTTGAGGCATTTAACAGTCGGCCACCCTCACCCAAGATTGCACTAGGCTGCCGTTAGGGTTAGCTAAACCCTAACGACGGATCAGGGATGGAGTACTGCCTCGCACGTCCCTGCCACGGATGCAAGTTACGTTATGCATCCTCTAAGCTATAACAGATAACAGCAAACATTCCAATACGTGCTCAACACAAACAATGAACCTAGCATGATAATACGAAGCAAAAACAGATAACGAGCATGCCAGAACAGAACAACTGTAAGGACCCGACCCAAACTAGGGTCCAAACCTAAGTCCTTAACTCAAAATGCATGAAAATAGTATTCGCAATCTCGGGCATGTAAATTTAAAACAAAACTCCTTTAAAACAACTTGGGAGAACAAGGTTATAAGAGTATAAATTCATTAAAACAGTCTTAGGGTACCCTAAAGTCAAAACATAAAAACTCGATAAAACATGTTCCACTTATCACGCCATTAAATAGTTCATGTAGAAGGAATGAATTTAGAAGACTCTAAATAGAATAATGCAGCGAGTCTGTGAGAACCCAACCCAAAACATGGTCCTAAACCTGGGTTCTTACTCAGCATGCAAGTTAAATATGATATCAAGCGGTTTAGTGCTCATATTTAAAACCTTTCAAAACATATGAGAATGCAGGGAACACTTAACACAAAATCAACAACTTTCATTTAAGCAAAACCAACAAAGTAAAACAGGCCTAGCCAGTATTTATAAAAACTATCAAAACAGTTTAAACAACTTTTAAACAACATTCCCCTAGGACTCCTGTCCATCTACATGCTGAACAAATAATGCAAATAATAAATGACAGAGTGCCTAGCGGCTCCATGATCAATCAGCTCCTCCGCTAGCCATCCCGGTGTTGTCCCAAGTTACCCGAAGATAAATAAGGGTGAGTATAAACATACTCAGTAAGAATCCCCAACCGGGGTACAATACGATACATCAGTCATCTAGTACCCTAGCATACATGCAAACAGCCACCAACACAGATCATAGCTCATCGAGCTTACAAGGCAAGATCTGGAATCCTCGGAAGTCTCCTACTTCCGGCCTAATGATTGGTTCTCCTAGCCAATCCCAGGACATCTCTGAGGGTCTTTCTCCCTCGGCCAATTGATCAGCTCAAAAATTGATCCCAATGATGTCCTCAAGGGCCTCTTACCCTTGCTAACAAATCTGGAGTTACGGGAGAGTACCCGAAGTCTGGCTCTAAATTGGAAGGAATGGTGTACTCACGAACATTAGCCCGGGGGAGCTCTCCAAACCGGCGACTAACGGGTGTGCGAGCACACCGCATGCTGCTGCAACCGGCGTAAATGTGGGGGACTAAGGATAAACTACGCGGGCCAGGTATGCATGCCTAAGACTCGAAAGCGGTGTCACTGATCACAGTAGTGCGAGGCGCTCGGCACTCATCTGTGCAGCCTGAACCACCGACCTGAAGCTAAGAACCGGCCAAAGCAGGCTTTCACCGTTGGTAGGGTTCCGCTCTAGCAGGCTACAAACTAGGCTTATGCCGATGTGGTAGCTAAATCCACATCGGCGGCCTGTGGGGGGAAGCAATGTACGTTATGCTTCGCTGGCTCTACTCCCGACCGGTGGGGACAAAGTACGTTATGTCCGCTCTCAGCCTCTGGATGATGACAAACCCTACAACACTAGCTAAGAGAATAGAGTAAATGATTCCTGGCTAGCAAACAATAATCGACATCCATCACACTTACCTAGCATGATACTACGAACTTAAAGCAGGAATCATAAGCATGCTGGAAGAACAAACCTAGCATGGCACTAACATGTACAATCAGGTAAACATGCTAGCAAGAGATCAATCATAGCTGCCCAATCACTATCATGCTCATAACAGTCAGCAAGCATACAAGGCACATCATGATAATATCGCAGGGTCCACACAACCACGCTAAGAAATCCTTACCTGGAACAAGCAGAAAATAATTATCACAAATCAACAAGCGACCCTCGAGCCTCTAATCGAACCCGAACAACCTAAGCATTTAAATAAAACACCCTAATTAAATACATAATCAGCAGCCAACAAATCAGGGCCCAAAGGAGAAAAGACTCAGGAAATACCATCCGAGAAGCCACAAGGCTCGGCCAAACCACACACCGGGGCGATCGCCGGCGAGAAAAGGAGGCTGGCCGGCTGGCGTGGCGCGCGCCGCGCGACAGAGACACGGACGCTACCGCGCGCAGCGCGATCGACAAGGGGGCGAAGCCTGGCGCGGCGTGGCGTGGCTGGCGGCGTGCGCGCGCGCGCGCTCGGCATGAGGAATGGCGCCCAGGCGCGAGCTCGACGAGCTACAGGGACGCGCGCGGGGCGACGCGACGCGACGGGCTACAGGACGCACGGGCTGGCATGGCGAGCTATAGGGGACGCTCGATCTGGTGTGGCTCGGCACAGTGCGCAGCTGGGCGACACGGATCTGGGCTAGGCTGGTCTCGGCGAGGCTGCGGCGACGCTGGGCGAGGCGACTCAAAGACAAGATCTTGGGGCATGGCGGACTCGACGACGCCGCACAGGGTGGCTCGGCACGCATCGCTAGCTAGGCTAGTCGAGTTGGGGCGAGCAGTGGGCTCGGGCTGGGCTAGGGCTCGGGTTTGGGTGAGAAAGAGAGAGAGAGAGAGAGAAATAAAAACAAATGGGGAAAAAATTGGAATTTTCTTTATTTATTTTCCAACCTTATCCAAATATAAATAAGCCTTAAAATCCCTAAAATCCCATTCCCGGCTTCCTCTTCGAGACCCGGTTGAAGCAAACCTTTTCCAATAAATAAAACTCACTTAAATCAACCTCTCAATATAACATTAAGGGCAAAGGCTCGAATCCCAATGGAAACACTTAAACAACCATAATTTTGCCAAAACCCAAATCGCTTCCAAACTTCCAAACGACTAGCCCAAACGTCTCGGATCTTGCAACCAACAACAAACAAGCCTCGACAAAGGCAGGAGTGACCTTGGAATCCTGAAAATCCACAAATCCTGCCCGGGGAGCAAAAAGACCAAAATTCCCCTAAGGGTTAAAATAGCTCTAACGGCCCAACCGAACAACTGAATCTGAACCGGAAGCACCTCGAAAACTGGAATAGAAAACTGGGCTGTTACAATACTCCCTCCTTTTAAGACTTTCGTCCTCGAAAGTCCTAAGACGAAACAGCTCTAGGAAACTCCACTGATTCCTAACCAACTGAACTTCTCGGTTAAGACAACACTAGCCCTTCTTTGAAAACTAAACCCTCTTGGGTTCCCAAAGGCTCAAAGCCACAATGCTATCCAGTCTGCCACAAACTATCTCAACATCGAAACGTGGAACACAAAATGCAGTGCTGCCAAAGACGGGGCAAGGCTAATCGAAAGGCCACTGCTTCTATCCGCTCAAGGATCTCAAAAGGCCCTACAAACCTGGGGCTCAATGTAAAGACCCGACCCAAAAGGGGCTCTAAATGGGCCTTTACCCCAATGCATGTAGTGAAAATAAAAGACATTATGAAAAATACATTTCGGATTCCAAGTAAAAACAGAAACATTCAACAACCAAAACATACATTTCTAAAAGCACACTCGATCGAGAGATTTATTTAAACCATTAAAACAATCCACAAGTACCAATATGCTGGAATCCATAAAACGTAAGAAAACATCCCGGGGCTCTGTGCCCGTCTACATGCATTCGGGAAATAATAAAAAGTGAAGAGTCATGATAATTAAAATAAAACAATCGGAGATGACAAGAGAGTTCCATGATCATAGCTCCTCCTTCACCATCCTGTCTCCCGCTTGATTACACCGTGGAAAACCACGTAATAAGGGTGAGTAACGAATTACCCAAGTAAGAATCCCCAACCGGGGTACAATACGATATACATGATCATCTAGAAGAATGTATGCAAGCTATGAGAACAAACACAGAGCGGAGCACATAGCTAAGTCCACACTTGGACCTCGGATGCCAACTCGTGGTCTTAGTCCGAAATACCACAACACACTAAACGCTCTATACGGGAACAAGTCCCGGCCTCGGCTGCCCTCATCGACGATACGAAAGGTGCAATCGCTCAAGATCCCGAGGAGCTCTCCAGTCGGCGCTGTAATGAGCGTAAGGATGCACCGCGTGCTTCTACAGACTATGGGGGGTGCCGGGTCTAGTGGCAAGCTGCCCATATCCGGATACCACGCCTAACTAAATCTCCGGATCGGTGTCACCGACATAGGGTGTGAGACACGGACACGTGAACTATGTCACTGTACCACCGCACTTGAGGCTAAGGAACGGGTCATGGTAGGCTTACACCGTGAAGTCGTCCTTACCTTATCGGTGGCAATCAGGGGCTCTTTGCGCGAACACGCCGAGGACGTGCCGGCTACGGGGACTAGGCATTGCCAAGTCATCATCCCGACCATTGGGGCATCGCTTAGACTACCACCCTCACCCAAGATTGCGGGGCCTACCGGTTGGGATAGCTAATCCCTCACGGGGTCCAAGGATCGGAGAATCTGTCTCAATCGTCCTTGCCATAGATGCAAGATACTTTATGCATCGGGCCCGGATGATGCTATCTACCCGAATTCTAAACCTTAACAATAATAACGATTCAATCAATGCGATCCAATACGTGCTCATCGGATACAAAGAACCTAGCATGATACTACGAAGCAAGAACAGATATCGAACATGCTAGAAACAGAACAACCTAGCATGGGCTAACATGAGAAACAATACAAGAGATCATGCCATCGAGAATTGAGCAGAGCACCTAGAGATAAACATGCTAGTAATCATACACAGCATACAAAACAACAATCACAAATATACCAAGAGGTCCACACAACCCCTGTAAGAAATCCTTACCTTGGTGGGAAGACTTTTACACACAAATCCTAAGTCATGAACAATCCCGAGCTAGCGGCGGGAACCTAGCAAACCAACAATAATCGATATCTAAAATATCTAAACAACAATAGAACAACAAGCTCGGCTCGGAACTCACGCGCGCGACGACCACGAGCTTGGGGTCACTGCAAGCAAGGCTCGCTCGGCAAAGGTGGGCGCCGCCGGCCGCTACCGCACGGCAGGAGGACACGCTGTATTGGTTCTTGTTGCGCTACCGGCACGGACGGACACTGCGCCGCTGCTTGCGCGCTACCGCACGGCAAGCGAGGACACTGTAGCGACGCGGCGTCTGAGCGGCGAAGCGAGCGGCGCGCGTGCGCGGCGTCGGCGTTCGCGAAAGCGCGCGCGCCGCGCCTGGCGAAAGCGGCGCGCTGCGCGAACGTCTGAGAGCGGCGCGCGGTCGAGCGCGCTTCGGCAAGCGGACACGGCGAGGGTGTCGCGAGCGATCGGCCGGACGTCTTTGCGCTGCGGCGAGACCTCTGGCGTCGCGGCGATCGGGCGATCTCGCCTTTGGGCGAACAGCGAGGCCGCTGCGAATGAAGTCCGGGCGTCGGGCGGTGGTCGCTCGACCGATCTGGGCGATCTCTTCTTTGGGCGAACGCGCGAGGCTGCCGCGAACAGTGCAGGCGTCTGGCGGTCGGCTCGACCGATCTGGGCGTCTGGTAGTGGGGCCGAGGATGATGGTCGCTCCTCTCTACCGGGCCGCACAACACACACACACACACAACCCCTTTTTCTTACATTCGGCCAACAAACACCCAAATGAGAAGATGAAGAAGACGAAGACTTACCGGAATGATGATGATCGAACCCAAGGAGATGCAAGGATGAAGAACTCGGCAAGGCTATGGAGATGGAGAGCTTGGGCGGCCAAGAGATGTTTTGGAGAAGGAGATGAAATAACCTATTTCTATTTCATTTAACCAAATGCACCAAAACTCCAAAAATCCAAGGTTAACTAAGATGTGATGCGAAAAGAGCAACAAGAGCACCTAATGGCTCATTTGGCACACCTCTCTACAAGCTTCCCAGAGACCCGGTTCAAACCCCACTGCAAAGACAAATCCCTTTATTTTTACTTTTGCAACAAACCTTGCTCAAACCAAACCACAAACCCCTCCAAAACCTACAAAAACCATCCAATAATTTTAGTAATCGAAAAGACACAAACGACCCCGACGGCCACCAAATTACCAAATTACCCCTAGGGCATACCGGAAGACCGGGAAGAAAAACACAGGTCGTTACAATATTCCCTCCTTTTTATGACTTTCGTCCTCGAAAGTCCTTAAGACAACTTGACTCGAGGTAATGCAACCTCATCTCGTCTTCCCGCTCCCAAGTGGCCTCCTCGAATCCCGACTCCTCCACCGAACCTTTACCAAACGAATCTCGCGATTACGCAACGTCTTGGTCTCAAAGGCAAGGATCCTCACCGCTTCTCCTCGAAGTTCAAATCCTCATTCACCGCAAAGGCTCAAAGTCCACAATGTGCGACGGGTCCGGCACATCTTGCCTCAACATCGATACATGGAAAACACTATGCACTCTGCGAGTGACGGAGGTAGGGCTAACCGGTAAGCAACTCTCGCCAATCCTCTCTAGGATCTCAAATGGACCAACAAAACGGGGACTCAACTTCCCACGCTTACAAACCTCGAAACACCTCGCATCGAGCAACCTTAAGGAACACATGCCGACCAACCTCAAACTCCAAATCTCGACGCGAACATCGGGCGTAACTCTTCTCGCTGCTCTCGAGAGCTGTCAACATACGAGCTCTAATCTTCTCAGACCGCACCATTGGTCAATCTGCGGTAAATCTCGACCCAAAACTCGTCTATCACCAACCTCTTCCCGAACACGGGGACCGACAAACGCTTACCATACAATGCCTCGAATGGAGCCATCTCAGATCGCCGATCGTAACTATTGTTATAGGCAAACTCCATCAAAATCTGAATCTCGGTCCCAATCGCACAGGAAATCCAACACACAAGCCCTCAACATATCCTCGAGAATCGATTCACTCTCTCGGTCGACCATCCGTCTCGAGGGTGAAAAGTCATCTCTTGAATCGCACTCTGTGCCCAAACCCTTCTACGGGCGCTCTCCAGAAAACGAGAAGTGAACCGCGAGTCACGATCGACACAATCCTCACCGGCACACCATGATAACGGATGATCTGCTCCAAAAATAGTGCGCCTTTCGTTCCACGGTATAAGTGTCCCTCACGGAATGAAGTGTGCGCTCTTGGTCAAACGGTCGACTATCACCCAAATCTGAGAGAACTTCCTCGAGTCCTTGGCAAACCGGATATAAAGTCCATAGAGATCTCTTCCCATTTCCAGCTGGGTACACTCGATGCATTTGCAACAAACCTGCTTGGCCTCTGCACTGGGTGCCTTCACTTGGCGACAAGTGAGGCACCTGGTGACAAACTCGCCACATCTCTCTTCATCCCCATCCACCGAAAAGTCCGCTTAAGGTCTGATACATCTTGGTACCCCGGTGCCAAGCAAAAGAGAACAGTGGGCCTCAGAGCAACTCTCATAAAACTGCAATGTCCGGAACACACAACCGGCCTCTATAAGTCAACCCACCGCATGCGGTGAATACACAAAGTCAAAGTCACCGTCAAGATCGACTCTGTCAACCAATCTCTTAAGTGCGGGGTCACCCAACCGTTGTTCTATAATCCATTTGCCGAATCGACGGTGAATAGTCAATCGAGCTACCACGCGCGTAACCTCTCCCAACAACACTCAAACCTCGGCCGCTCGAACTCTCTCTCAGAAATGGTGGAAACTCAACAACGCCCGCAGAGTGCGGCGTCTTTCTCTGCTCAAAGCATCGGCCACTACGTTGGCTTTACCGGATGGTACAAAATCTCGCATCATAATCCTTTACCAGCTCTAACCACCTCCTCTGCCTCATATTCAACTCCTTCGAGTAAACAGATACTTGAGGCTCTGGTGATCGGTAAACATCTGAATCCGCTCACCGTCATGCAGTAATGCCTCCAAATCTTGATTACAAACACCACTGCCGCCAACTCCATATCATGAGTCGGGTAGTTCTGCTCATACGGCTTGGTGACGGAAGCATAGGCAATGACCTTCCCGTCTTTGCATCAACACACAACCTAAACCAAACTTGGAAGCATCATCAGTAGACCACGAAACCACCTGTCCCCTCCGAATCGCCAACACCGTGTCTTGAAGTCAAAGCTGCGCTTGAGCACGCAAAGCTCTCATCACACTGCTTTGTCCCAAACAAACTCGACACCCTTCCTCGTCGACGCGTGAGGGGCGAGGCTATAGCAGAAGAAGTCCTGACGAACCGACGGTAGTAACTCGCCAAACCAGTAAAGCTGCGAATCTCGGCATCGAAGTCGGCTTGGCCCCATGAACTCACGGCCTCAATCTTCGCGGGGTCCACGGCTATACCATCTCTCTCGAAACCACGTGGCCTAGGAAGGCCACCGCTCCATCCAGAATCACATTTGGAAAACTTCGCATAAAGTGGTTTTCCTCAAAGCCGCCAATACTCGGCTCAAATGCTCGCATGGTCTTCTTTAGACCTCGAATAAATCGAGAATATCATCAATGAACACGATGACGGCGTTGTCCAAAAATGATTTGAACACCCTATCCATCATGTCCATGAACGCGGTGGGGCATTGGTCAATCCAAACGACATAACCACAAACTCATAGTGACCATATCTGGACACGAAAGTCGTCTTAGGAATGTCGGCATCCCCGATCCGCAATCGATGGTAACCGGATCTCGAGATCTATCTTGGAGAACACCGAAGCTCCTCAAGCCGATCGAACAAATCATCGATCTGGGGCAAATCGGATACTTATTCTTCTTCTTTGTCACCTTATTAAGCTCGCGGTAATCAATACATAAGCGCATAGAACCATCCTTCTTTTTCACAAAAGATCGTGGTGCTCCCACGGACACACACTTGGACGGATGAACCCTCGGTCTAACATCTCCTGCAACCCGAATCTTGATTCCTTTAACTCACTGGCGCCATGCGATACGGAGCCTTCGAGATAGGGAGGGTCCTGGCTCGAGCTCAATAATGAAGTCAACCTCTCTCTTGGGGCAACCCCTGTAACTCCTCGGGAAACACGTCCGCAAACTCCTGCACGACCGGCACTGATCAATGCAGACGAGAGGCGGCTCTTCCCGGACAACTTGGCTAGATAGCCCCAAGCTCCATGAGCTAGCAAACGACGAGCTTTCACGGTGACACCATCGGCGGGCAAACTCCACCTGGACTCCACGAAACTTAAAGCTAGGCGACTGGCGCGCTGAACACTACTTCTTTCGGTGGCGGTCAATCAACGCGTGGTTAGCGACTAACCACTCCATACCAAGAATCACATCAAAACCACTCATAGGCGTAACTATGAGTGTGGCTACAAGCAACTCTCCTGATATCTCGATCCGGCCATCCTTAATCTTATCTCTAGCTTGACATACTAACTCCGAAGGAGTTGCAACAGATAACTCAAAACCTAGAGGCTCTAGTCTTAACTTAGCATGCTCAAAGAAACAACACGATACAAATGAATGCGTAGAACTGAGAATCAAACAAGACAAATGCGCAGTGATCTAAAACAAGAAGCGTACACCGCCACGGCGGCATCCGTGCGCTCGGCCTCTGACGGTCGTAGCAAACACTCGACCTGCCGCTGCTGCTGGCCGAGCCGCCATAGCCGGGCCGAGGACGAAAACGGATCATATGTCCCTCTTTACCACAACGAAAACACACTCTGGGGCCTGTCGCAAGCTCCAACGTGGGTCCTCCCGCAAGAAGCACAAGCGGAACTCGCTCGGACCGCCTGCCTGCGCGCGAGGTGAAAACGGAGGCGGGGCCCTCTGCACGATCCTGGTTCGAATCGCCCTTGGCGACGCCGCCGCCACCACCCCGAAAGTCAAACTTCCTCTTACGCCCCACACCGCTGGGGGACGGACGCCCGAACAGAGCGGCAACAACCCGCTCGGCAGGATACTTCCCATTATAGATCGTGGCTAATCGATGACCCTAGCATAAGTGTCGGGGGCACGAGCCACGACATCTCCGGAAACACCACGCCTCAATCCGGATATGAACTTCCGATCTTGACTCGGGGTGGCAATCAACGAGGAGCAAAATATCCATACTCACGAGAACTTGCGCTCATATTCCTCAATGGAATCGTAACCCCGCTTCGTGTTCTCGGAAGAGCTCCACCATCTTCTCCCGAGCCTCATCACCGATGAACTTTACCTTGAACTCACCTTGAAGAACTCCCAAGTAGCGGGTGGAGACCCAGTGGTCTCTCGCTCAAGGTGGACTCCCACCACCATCTCGCTTGTGCCTCCTAGCACATGAGCCGCACATCTCGGCCTCTCAATATCGGGGCACACCATGATCGGAAGGTGTACTCCAAATGGGCAATCCACAGGCCGCCGCTAGCGCATCACCGGTGGCATCAAACTTCTCGGGCTTCCACTTCACAAAATCCTTCGCCACCTACCCAATTCCTCGGCACCCTCGCCATATCGCCTCTGGGGCTACTTGCTCTGGGAGCTGGAGGAGCTACTCGAGCTCTCTTGAACCAATCGAGTCACCGCTCGATCTGGGCTCGGGACTCTTCCATTCTTGGCGCCAACAAGGCACGGTCTCGCCTCTGGTCACTCAACATGCGACCATAAAAGTCCTCATAGACTCGGCAAACTCTGCTCCTCCAGGAGCGCTCACGGCGCTCCGATCGCCTCAACGCCCGCTCTAGGCGTAACGGGAGGAGTCTTTGGTGGAATGCCATCGATGTCGACTTGGGACGATGTCCTGCAGATGTCGATCCGATCCCGATACCTCGACACGCTCTCGAACCTCCTCTCCCGATGCGGGTGGATCGCATGTTGGCGATCTACATCCAAACCAACAACGAATCAAAACACGCTCGTCACCATTCCACAACACCAAACAAGGCATACACTAGATGATAGGTATTGTAAATTCTTAACCCTTTTCCTTTTTAAAACAATAAATCTAGGCGTGCACTGATGATATTGAGAGTGCGATGATCATGGAAAACGACCTACAACAAAGGTCGATCTCACAGAATCTATGACTCGAGCTCGATACCAATCAGAAAGACCAGACCCAAAAGGGGCTCTAAATGGGCCTTTACCCCAATGCATGTAGTGAAAATAAAAGACATTATGAAAAATACATTTCGGATTCCAAGTAAAAACAGAAACATTCAACAACCAAAACATACATTTCTAAAAGCACACTCGATCGAGATTTATTTAAACCATTAAAACAATCCACAAGTACCAATATCTTTGGAATCCATAAAACGTAAGAAAACATCCCGGGGCTCGTAATAGTCTACATGCATTCAGGGAAATAATAAAAAGTGAAGAGTCATGATAATTAAAATAAAACAATCGAGATGACAAAGACAGTTCCATGATCATAGCTCCTCCTTCACCATCCTGTCTCCCGCCTTGATTACACGTGGAAAACCACGAGAATAAGGGTGAGTAACGAATTACCCAGTAAGAATCCCCAACCGGGTACAATACGATATACATGATCATCTAGAAGAATGTATGCAAGCTATGAGAACAAACACAGAGCGGAGCACATAGCTAAGTCCACACTTGGACCTCGGATGCCAACTCGTGGTCTTAGTCCGGAAATACCACAACACACTAAACGCTCTATCACGGGAACAAGTCCCGGCCTCGGCCTGCCTGACGATACGAAAGGTGCACACTGGCTCAAGATCCCGAGGAGCTCTCGATCAGCGCCGTAATGAGCGTAAGGATGCACCGCGTGCTTCTACTGACACTATGGGGTGCCGGGTCTAGTGGCAAGCCGCCCATATCCGGATACCACGCCTAACTAAATCTCCGGATCGGTGTCACCGACATAGGGGTGTGAGACTGACACGTGAACTATGTCACCTGTACCACCGCACTGAGGCTAAGGAACGGGTCATGGTAGGCTTACACCGAAGCCGCCCTTACCTTATCGTGGCAATCAAGGCTACCGAACACGCCGAGGCGTGTTGCGGCCGCCGGGACTAGGCATTGCCAAGTCATCATCCCGACCATTGGGGCATCGCTTAGACTACCACCCTCACCCAAGATTGCGGGGCCTACCGGTTGGGATAGCTAATCCCTCACGGGGTCCAAGGATCGGAGAATCTGTCTCAATCGTCCTTGCCATAGATGCAAGATACTTTATGCATCGGGCCTGATGATGCTATCTACCCGAATTCTAAACCTTAACAATAATAACGATTCAATCAATGCGGTCCAATACGTGCTCATCGGATACAAAGAACCTAGCATGATACTACGAAGCAAGAATGATATCGAACATGCTAGAACGAAACAACCTAGCATGGGCTAACATGAGAAACAATACAAGAGATCATGCCATCGAGAATTGAACAGAGCACCTAGAGATAAACATGCTAGTAATCATACACGAGCATACAAAACAACAATCACAAATATACCGCGAGGTCCACACAACCCCTGTAAGAAATCCTTACCTTGGTGGAAGACTTTTACACACAAATCCTAAGTCATGCGAACAATCCCGAGCTAGCGAGCGGGAACCTAGCAAACCAACAATAATCGAGTATCTAAAATATCTAAACAACAATAGAACAGCAAGCTCGGCTCGGAACTCACGCGGCGCGACGACACGAGCTTGGGGTCTGCCGCAAGCCGCTCGGCAAGGTCGGGCGCTGGCCGCGCCCACGCACGGCAGACACGCGCTGGTTCTTGTTGCGCTACCGCACGGACGGACACGCTACCGCTGCGCTACCGGCACGGCAGCGAGGACACGCGCGCGCGGGCGAGCGCTCGACGGCGCGCGCGGCGCCGGCGTCTGGGGCGGCGCGCGGCGCCGGGCGTCGGGCGGCGCGCGCGCGGCGAACGTCGAGCGAAGCGCGCGCGGGTCGAGGCAGCTCGGCAAGCGGACACGGCGAGGTGTGTGCGAGCGATCGGCCGGACGTCTTGGCGCCGGCGAGACCTCTCTCTGGCGTCGAGCGACGATCGGGCGATCTTCTTTGCCG